>PVLC010013355.1:0-41930 GCA_004027655.1 Graphiurus murinus | reverse complement strand
GGGCCGGAAGCAGTCTCACCGTCCTTAGTCCTTCGCACCTGACCTGCAACCACAGGAAGGAGATGCAATCTGGATGGAGGGGCGCCCCAGCAGCACCGGGAGAGGGGGTGGCTTGGGGGGGATGGGAGGGGTTATTTTTAAACTTGGAAAAACCGTGAGTTCATCTCCACCCAGGAGCGGCAAAGGCCCCATTGTACAGGGGTCCGGGAAGGGGGGAGGGGGAGCACAAAGGCGAGGATTATGTGGGAGCGCGAGGGGAGGGGGAGGGGGAGAGGCGTCGTCGTCACAGCTGGCCTACTGAACTCCGGGGTGAGCCGCTGAGGCTGGCTCAGACTCGGGGGCGGGGAGTCCCACCCTCACGAAGCCCCTGGTGGTGAGCTGGGGTCTGTGACATCCCACCGCCCATCCTGGGGAGGGGGCCGACGCGGCGATTCCCACTGCCTGGCTTTCCCAGGGAGCACGGGGTCTGTTCCCAGGCTCCCAGCATTCCGGGGACTCCCCTGGGAGTTCCTGGCCTCTCAGCCCCTCTCCTGCCAGTGAGGGGCGGGGGAGGAGAAGGATGTGGGTTGCTTCTAGGCTTTTCCTGAGGACCAGGGGCTCCTAAGCCTGAGGGAGGGGCAACAGTGGGCGGGTGGGGTGTGTTGAGGCCCCCGGCCCTGCTGAGCCCTGAGACCAGTGGATGGCTCTCTTGTCCTCTCTGACCCTAGAGGCCCCGCCGTGTGGCCAGCCCACCTGCCGGACCTCAGACCCCAGCACCCTGGCCTCCTGGGGAGCAGTCCAGGCCGGAGGCGTCCAGAGCCCTGCTCCCCGAGCTCCCAGCGGCGGGGGCGGGGCATCCGCTGTTCACCAACGCAAACATTACCATAAATGCTCAGGCGGCAGCAGGGGGGGGGGCTCTCCGGAAGCCCCTAATCCCGCCTTCCAGGCCTTTCCCATCGCTGTTTGCCTCTCAGGGCGGTGATTCAGTCTGTCCACTTCCCCTGCTCTTTGCAAAATGTGGAGGTTCTGGGGAGAGAGCTGAGGCTGGAGGGGGAGCCTCCGAGCTGCCCCTTCTGCACAGGGGTTAGGCAGTTGCTCTGTGGGTCCCACTGCTACCTGCATCCATTTCCTTGGAGGAGTAATGAGGGGGGCGGGCAGGATGCTGGAGTTTACACCTCTCCCCCTCAGGGAAGTTCACATCCGCTCCCTGAAGAAATATCACCGCCCAGGGAGAAGAATGTCCCCAGAGGTCTGTTTGAGTTCAGCCCGGAGTTGTCCAGAGGAAAGGCCAGCTGCTCTGCAGTTGGGGAGCCCGTGGGAAGCCTGCAAGTGCCATGCTGAGTGTCCCCGGGGAGGACACCGAGCCAGCCCAGAGGAGCTGCAGAGGGGGGGAGGGAGGGGAGGAGCAAAACCAGAGGCGAACCCGGACCCCAAACCCAGGGAACACAGAAGATGGGAGGACACAGGATGTGGACTCAAGCTAAGTCAGCCTGTGGCCGTGCTGGGGGTGACGCTTTTCATTTCGCACCTGCCCCTGGAAGCTGCTCCATCAGCTTTGGTCTCAAGTACCATGAAGTACCATGAAGGAGCTGGTGGCTTTGAGACAAAATAATAATTTGGCCTTGCTACCAAATTAGCCAACCCCAGGGACTCCAGGCAGGTGGCCTAGCGGGATTGTTGAGGGAGGACTTGGCAGGGCTCTGACCAAAGGAAGCCACTCGTGTCAGACGTGTATCTCCTGTTTGCACAGTGCTGTGGACTTAGATCTTTTACTTAAGGGTCATTTTTTTGTGTGTGAACAATGTTTATCTTGATCTTTATTTTTTATTTTTTTAATTTGTTTTGTGGTACTGGCGATTGAACCCAGGGGCATTCTACCTCCGAGCTACATCCCCAGCCCTACTTTTTATTCTTTATTTTGTGGTACTGGGGATTGAACTCAGGGGCATTCTACCTCCGAGCTATACCCCCAAGCCCTATTTTTTTATTCTTTATTTTGAAACCAAGTCTCACTAAGTTGCGGAGGGCCTCACTAGATAGCTGAGGCTGGCCGAGAACCCGGATCCTCCGGTCTCAGCCTCCCGAATGCTGGGATTACAAGCGTGCGCCACCACGCCCGGCCCCAGGGGCATTCTACCTCCGAGCTACATCGCAGTCTATTTTTTATTCTTTATTTTGAAATGGTCTCACTAAGTTGCCGAGGGCCTCACTAGGTAGCTGAGGCTGGCCATGAACCCAGATTCTCCGGTCTCAGCCTCCCAAATGCTGGGATTACAATCGTGCTCCACCACGCCCAGCTTTAGTCTTAATTTTGAAACAGGGTCTCACTAAGTTGCAGAGGGCCTCACTAAGTAGCTGAGGCTAGCCTCAAACCCAGATCCTCCGTTCTTAGCCTCCCAAGTACTGGGATTACAGGGTCTCACTAAATTGCAGAGGGCCTCACTAAGTAGCTGAGGCTGGCCTCGAACCTGGATCCTTTCGTTCTTAGCCTCCCAAGTACTGGGATTACAAGCAGGCACCACCACGCCTGGTTTATATTACATTTTAAAAATTGTACTTAGAGCCAGGCGTGGTGATGCACCTTGTAATCCCAGCATTTGGGAGGCTGAGACTGGAGGATCCGGGTTCACGGCCAGCCTCAGCTACCCAGTGAGGCCCTCCACAACTTAGTGAGACCCTGTTTCAAAATAAAGAATAAAAAATAGGGCTGGGGGTATAGCTAGGAGGTAGAATGCCCCTGAGTTCAATCCCCAGTACCGCAAAAAAGAAAAAAAAAATTGTACTTGGAGCCAGGTGTGGTGGCGCACACATGTAATTCCAGCACTTGGGAGGCTGAGATACAAGGATCACAGTTTCACCACAACCATCAGCAATTTAGTGAGATCTTGTTTCAAAATAAAATAATAAAAGATAGGGCTGGGGGTATAACTCAAAAATAGGAAGTCCCTGGGTTCCATTCTCAGTCTCAGTCTCTCTCTCTCTCTCTCTCTCTCTCTCTCTCTCTCTCACACACACACACACACACACACACACACACTCACAAAGTCAGGCATAGTGACACAATGCTTGCAATCCTGTACTTGGGAGGCTGAGACAGGAGGATCACAGGTTCGCAACCAGCCTCGGCTACTTTGTGAGGCCCTTCACAACTTAGTGGGACCCTGTTTCAAAATAAAAAAAATAAAAAATTGGGCTAGGGGTGTAGCTTGGAGGTAGAATGCCCCTGATTTTAATCCCTAGTAACACACACACACACACACACACACACACACACACACTGATAAAAGACACAACTATCTGCACTATCTAGTTCCAGATTTTTTTTTTTTTTAAATGCTAGGAATGCAACCCAGGGCTTTGTGTGTGTGTGTGTGCTAAGCAAATGGTCTACCACTGAGCTACATACCCAGCCCCAGAACTTTTTCATCACCCCAAGAAGCTAAAATTTGAAGGAGGACTTATCTATCTCTGAAACCTGTGCACCGTGGAAGAGCTGAATCAGCATAAACAAGAAGTGCTTCAGGGACTCAGAAAAGGGATGGCCATGTACACCTTGGGCTCCACCAGTTAGAAAACTCTTTCAGGAACTGTGGAGGATGTAATGAAAGGCTTAGCTCTGGGAGAAGTGAGGGCTGCTCAGCCAGGCAGAGGAAATGGCACAGCAGGGAGAGGAACGGGAGCTGGAAAAGGGCTACTCAGTGGCCACGGCAGTTTCTGGACAGGTGGTTTCAGCATGGCTATCTGGCCGGGAGGTGGGGGTGGCAGATGGGGTGGCTGGGAGACCAGGTAACTTGTCTTGAAGTCATATTTGCATAGCAAGCCCTTTATTTTCATTTCCATTTATGTTTACTTGGGGGCTTTGGGAGAGTTTTGACTACACAAAAACTCTACATACCTGGACGTTACCGTTATGTGGACAGTTAGCATTCAGTGGAGAGTGTCACATGGCTAACTAGAAATTCAACAGGGCAGAACTGTCACCAGCCTGCACCCCCAAATTACTCATTGCCTATTGCCCTATCAGCTCTGTTTGCGTACATATGTCACCTGCTTGTGAGATTTAAGACTGGTGCCCATACCCATACACTTCCACCTGTCCAGCACCAAGCCACGGCCCACCAGAACTCCAGGGTGTCTCCATGTGGTTCCGACTCCATGTTGACACTTCAGATAAGTTCAGACTCATTATAATGAGAGAAACCAACCAACCAAACAAACAAAAAAACCACCCACTGGTCCCATGACAGATCCCTCTAGGCCCAAGTTAGGGTATAAAAAGGTGACATTAGCTGGGCCCTGGCGGTGCACACCTCTAATTCCAGTACTTGGGAGGGTGAGACATGAGGATCACAGATTCAAAGACAGCTTCAGCAACTTAGTGAGGCTGTCAACAACTTAGCAAGATCCTGTTTCCAAACAGGATCTTTATTTTTATTTAAAAAAATAAAATAGGGTTGGGGGTGTAGCTTGGAGGTAGAATGCCCCTGAGTTCAATCCCCAGCACCACACACACACATAAAAATACAAGAGAGAGGGAGTGGGAGCGAGGAAGGGAGGGAGGGAGACTGAGCAATGGGGAGTCACTGCAGGTTCTTGAGCATGATAGAATGATGCAGTGAAATTGCAATTTGGGGTTACAATGGGTTGTCCCTTTCTCCTTGGCCCAAGGGTGCCCCCTGGCGCTCTCATCTGAATCATTTCCTTGTCTTGAGGAGTAGCCAGGAAAAGCAAAATTGATGAGTAGCAGCCTCTAGGCTCTTGGGTCTCGTTCCATTTCGTCGACTGGTGACCTGTGGACAGAGAGGGCTTGGAGTGAAGGGAGAAGCACTGTCATGACTCCCTTCTCTCTGCCCTGAAACTGCATGTGCCCGTCGTGCTTTGGAATACAGCACAGTAGCCAGTAGTAACTGGGGCTGGAGATAGGATGATAATTGAGACAAGGGCCATGTATTTGAGAAACACGCATTCTCACAAGCGGGAAAGAACTGTAAACAGCTGCAATACAATGTGCCAAGTGCCAGGATGCAAATATGCACATAAAGCAGTTGCTTGGAGCCGGGCATGGTGTTTGCACACCTGTAATCCTGGTACTTGGGAGGTTGAGACATGAGAATCACAGGTTCAAAGACAGCCTCAGCAAGTAGTAAGACCGTCATCAACCTAGCAAGACCCTGTTTCAAAATAAAAATACTGCTGGGTGTGGTGGCACATGCTTGTAATCTCAAGTACTTGGGAGGCTGAGACCGGAGGGCCCGGGTTCATGGCCAGCCTCAGCTACCTAGTGAGGCTCTCTGCAACTTAGTGAGACCCTGTTTCAAAATAAAGAAGAAAAAATAGGGCTAGGGTTTAGCTTGGAGGTAGAATGCCCCTGAGTTCAAACCCCAGTACCGCAAAAAAAAAAAACCAAAAAACTGAGATTCCATCTAACCCCAATCAGAATGGCAACCATCAAGAAGTCAAACAACAATAAATGCTGGCGAGGACGTGGGGGAATAGGAATCCTACATTGTTGGTGGGATGCAAATTAGTGCAGCCACTATGGAGATCAGTGTGGAGATTCCTCAGAAAACTAGGAATGGATCCACCGTGTGATCCAGCTATACCACTCTTGAAGTCATAATATTATGGTAATCTATGCATACCCATGTTTATAGCAGCATAGTTCACAATAGCCAACTCATGGAACCAACCTCACTGTCCATTAACAGATGAATGAATTACAAAATTATGGGATATACACAGAATGGAATTCACTCAGCAATAAAGAAGAACAAGATAATATCCTTTGCAGGAAAATGGATGGACCTGGAGAACATTATGCTAATTGAGATTAGCC
Organism: Graphiurus murinus; assembly: GCA_004027655.1. NCBI lineage: Eukaryota > Metazoa > Chordata > Mammalia > Rodentia > Gliridae > Graphiurus > Graphiurus murinus. The sequence goes on along the minus strand of PVLC010013355.1, from coordinate 36,115 downwards.
ACTCACAGAAAGTGAAGGGTCTTATGTTTTTTTCTCTCATATGAGGAAGGTAGGGAGTAATCAGGATACCAGAAGGACTTCAAATAATGGAGGAGAAACTCCAGTGGAGCCAGGGAGGTGGCCTAGAGGAAGGGGCGGAGGGAGGGAGGGTCAGTGAAGGAATCACTTCCATTGACATTAGGTACATATGTGAGAATACAAATGCCAATCTCAATGCCCTGTATGGGGAAGGGGGGAAGGGGAGGAAGCTGGGGGGGGGAGCCCACCAAGAGCTGTGTGCATGGATGTCACGATCACTATCAACTACATTATGATGTGAGACCATCATGCCCCGATAAAATAAATAAATAAATGAACAAACAGATAAATATAGAGTGGGGTATAGTTCAGAGTTAAAATGGCTCTGGTTTCAATCCCCAGTACCACACACAAAAAAGATTGCTTGGGATTGGGATGTAGCTCCTGGAAGCATCAACCCTAGCTTCATTTTAAGAGATCAATGGAGCCAGGCGTGGTGGCGCACGCTTGTAATCCCAGCATTTGGGAGGCTGAGACCGGAGGATCCGAGTTCGGGAGATCCGGGTTTGAGGCCAGCCTCAGCTACCTAGTGAGGCACTCCGCAACTTAGTGAGACCCTGTTTCAAAAATAAAGAATAAAAAATAGGGCTGGGGGTATAGCTTGGAGGTAGAATGTCCCTGAGTTCAATCTCCAGTACTGCAAAAAAAAAAAAAAGAAAGAAAATAGAACTGGGGTGTGGCTCGGAGGTAGAACACTCTGAGTTCAATCCCCAGGACCACACATACACACACACAAAAAAAAGTCAATGGAGCCAGGTGTGGTAGCACACACTTGTAATCCCAGTACTTGGGAGGCTGAGATGGGAGGATCCAGATTCAAGGCCAGTCTCAGCTACTTAGTGAGGCCCTGCGTGAGACCCTGTTTCAAAATAAAAAATTAAAAAAAAAATATATATATAGGGCTGGGTGTGTAGCTTGGAGGTAGAATGCCCCTGGGTTCCATCCTCAGTACCGCAAAAAAAAAAAAAAAAAAAAAAAAAAAGGTCAATGACAGAGGACCAGGTGAATGAGTGTGGTGCTGTTGGGAGTGTGACAGCCTGCTCTCTCTGCTGTGCAGGGGAGTTATCCGTTAGAAGTCATGAGTCAGAAGTCAGAGGAAAGTGGTTAGTGAAGGATGAGGCCAGATTATGGAGAAAAAGCCATGATAAATTATTAACAGCACCAGGGTGTGTATGAATTGAATGTTTTTTATTTTTGGTACTGGGGATTGAACTCAGGGGCATTCTACCTCCGAGCTACACACCCAGCCCTATTTTTTATTCTTTAGTTTGAAACAGGATCTCACTAAGTTGCGGAGTGCCTCACTAGGTAGCTGAGGCTGGCCAAGAACCCGGATCCTTCGGTCTTAGCCTCCCAAACGCTGGGATTACAAGCGTGCGCCACCATGCCCGGCTTGTATAAATGGTTTTAAGCAGAACAGTAATCACACGCTGGTTTAAATCTGGTAGAGTTCCAGCCCCACAGGGACAGAAGCGAAGGCTCTACTTCCTAAGACCCCATTCCACTTCTAGGTCCCTCCTCGCTCTTGGATGATGGAGGCTGGAAACCCAGAATCCCTTCACGGGAGGCCACCTCCTACACATAAGATGTGACCCTATTCATTTATTTTATTTATTGGTGGTACTGGGATTGAACCCAGGGGCATTCTATCTCCAAGCTATACCCCAGCCCTATTTTTTATTCTTTATTTTGAAACAGGGTCTCACTAAGTTGCAGAGGGCCTCACTAAGTAGCTGAGGCTGGCTGTGAACCTGTGATCCTACTGTCTCAGCCTCCAAAGTACTAGGATTATAAGCTACAAGCATGCACCACCATGCTCGGCATAGTTTTATTTTGAAACAGTATTCTCATTACTTGCTGAGCCTGTCCTTGAACCTGTGATTCTCCTGTCTCAACCTCCTAAGTACTGGGATTATAGACATGCACCACCACACCTGGTTCCTGAGCCCTATTTTTATTTTTTATTTGGAAACAGGATCTCGCTAAATTGTTAAGGGCCTCACTAAATTACTGAGGCTGGCTTCGAACCTGCAATCCTCCTATCTCAGCCTCCCAAGTACTGGGATTATAAGTGCACATCACCATACCTGGCTCCAAGATGTGGCCTTATTTAATTATGTCACCCTCCTGGGACTGAGCTCCACTCAGCAGCCTCTCCTCCTCCTCAATTCCAATTTGAGATGAGTTGCAACATTTCTCTGGGCCTCCAAAAATAATCCTTGTATCAGCATCCTGTAGTGGAGTACTATGCAGCTGTTAAAAGAATAAAGACAAGATGGACAGAGTGGCCCATACTTGTAATCCCAGTCTTGGGGAGGTTGAGACAGGAAGATCACAGGTTTGGGATTAATCCAGCAATTTTTGAGACCCTCAGCAATTTAGTGAGACCCTGTTTCAAAAAATAAAAAGGGCTGGGGGTGTAGCTCAGTAGTACAGCTCTCCTGTGTTCAATCCCCAGTATCTGTGGTGTGTGTGTGTGTGGTGCTGGTGATTGAACTCAGGGGCATTCTACCTCTGAGCTACACCCCTCGTCCTATTTTATTTTGAAACAGGGTCTCACTAAGTTGCAGATGGCCTCAGTAAATTGCTGAGGCTGGCACCAACTTGTGATTCTTCGGTCTCAGCTTCCCAAGTACTGGGATTATAGGTGTGCACCACCATGCCTGGCTAGTAATAAAGTTTTTACTGAATGCCAGATGGGAAGAAGGAACATATAATAACACAAACCACAACTCCTGAATTAGACATTCTTTCCTGGTTTTACCTAATCTTTTAATCCTCAACCTCTCATAACTTCTAAAAACTCCTTCTCTTGTCCCAGCTGGACTCTTTCACCAAGCAAAATGAAAGTCTTGCAGCCAGCACAGCAGACACCACCGCTGAACAGGCCCCTGGGCGGCCTCAGTTACCCCCATTCCTCTTCCCTTATAAAATCCTTGCAAAAGTCAGGTGTGTGGCGCATGTCTGTAATTCCAGTACTTGGGAGGCTAAGACAGGAGGATTGCAGGTTCAAAGCCAGGCTCAGCAATTTAGTGAGACCCCATTTCAAAATAAAACAATAAGCCAGGCGTGGTGGCACACACTTGTAATCCCAGCACTTGGGAGGCTGAGACAGGAGGATTGCAGGTTCACAGCCAGCCTCAGATACCTAGGCCCTCTGCAATTTAGTGAGACCCCTTTCAAAATAAAGAATTAAAAACAGGGCTGGGGGTGTAACTTGGAGGTAGAATGTCCTTGGGTTCAATCCTGAGTACTGCAAAAAAAAAAAAATAAATTAATACATATATAAATATAAATAAATAAAATAGGGCTGGATGTGTAGCTCAGAGGTAGAATGCCCCTGGGTTCAATCCCCAGTACCGAAATATAAAATAAAATCCTGCAAGGATAGTGCCTCTAGATGTCCAGATTTCTCAAGATCTGGTTTATCAGTTTCTGGGATGCAAACTGGCGAGCCCTTTAACTTCTCCCTCAGATCAGTTAGAGTTCTTGTCATTGTCCTGCTGCTGGGTTTCCTGGGGGTCAAAGACTGTGGCTCACTAAGGGTGGTTAAGTCTCAGATCACTCAAAGGGGAGGTCTTGGTCCCAAAGGAACAGAAACACTCTCTCAGAGGACCCCGCCTTTGCATGCTTCTTGCTTGGTGTGGAGAAGTGGCAGCTAACTGTGCACACGCAGGCCTGGCAAGTTTGCTGAGTCTGATTTCGGACGCAGGGAGTGTGAAGACCCTACAGGAGCTGCACTGTGTGTGTCCAGGAAGTAGAAAGAATCTGAACTTTGCACAAGAGGTCCAGGCTTAAGACACAGATTTAGAAATCATCACATGGAGAGGAGGCTGTGATGGAAACCAAGGCCAAAGGTAGAGGAAGTGGTCAGCTCTGTCAAGTGCTGCAGGAAGACTGATTAAGAACAGAACAGTGGCCTGGCATGGTGGCCCAGGCTTGTAATCTCAGTATTTGGGAGGCTTAGATAGGGGGATCGCAGGTTCGAGGCCAGTCTCAGCTATTTAGTGAGGCCCTTCGCAACTTCGTGAGACCCTGTTTCAAAATAAAAAAATTAAAAATAGGGCTGGAGGTGTAGCTTTGAGGTAGAATGCCGCTGGGTTCAATTCCCAGTGCCGCAAAAAATAAAAATAGGAAGCCGGGCGTGGTGGCGCACGCTTGTGATCCGAGTATTTGCGAGGCTGAGAAAGGAGGATCCGGGTTCGCGGCCAGCCTCAGCTACTTAGTGAGGCCCTCTGCAACTTAGTGAGACCCTGTTTCAAAATAAAGAGTAAAAAAATAGGATTGGGGGGTGTAGCTTGGAGGTAGAATGCACCTAGGTTCAATCCCCAGTTCCGCAAAAAAATAAAATAGGGCTAGGGGTGTAGCACGGTAGAATGCCTCTGGGTTCAATTCCCAGTGCCACACACACACACACACACACACACACACACACACACAAAGGCTGAAGCTGTAAGTAGGACGGCCCTGGGTTTAGCACCCAAATTCAGACACTGCCAAGTGCGGTCCGTCCACGGACCAATCACCACATCGAGGGGGCGGGGATGTTAATATGTCTCCGCCCTTCTCTTTGGAAAGTACATTTGTTTGGGCGCCCTTCAAACGGGCCAATGAGCGCTCGACACTCCTGGGGCTGGCCTACGCCTATTGGCCGAAGGGTGTTGCCCCGCCCTCCTCGTCACGTCTTTTGCCCCACCCCTTCTCCCGCAAGATGGCGGCGCCCAGCGGAGTAAAGGCTGCGCTTGGGGTTTGCTGAGGCCGACTCCCTATCCCACTCCCCTTTTGGGCCAAGCGCCGCGAGCGAGGGGACGGGGGCCGGGCGGGGACAGGGGCATCTGCGTAGCTGGACCGCGAGCCTGCGCCCAGCCTGCGCCGCCCCCACCCGGCCCCGGCCCGGCCCGGCCCGATCCCATCCCGTCCCATCCCGTCCCATCCCATCCGTTTTCGGTCTCCTCCAGGTCCGACCCATTGCCTGGCCGTAGTACGCCATACCAGGCCTCCAAAGGTGAGGTCTGTCCTCCAGCTTGGGCTCGCCTTCAATTTAGAGATGTTTGGCCTCTTTCTTCCCAACTAGCCCGCCTTCAAAACCGGGACTCCTGGAGCGGCACCTGGCCCCCTTGCCCTCTATTAGGACTCCACTTCCCTCTAACCTACTTTTCCCCTTAGATCTTGGTTCCCCCGGGTTGGAGACTGTTCCCTTCCCTTCCAGATTAATTCCTGACTTTCCCAAATATTGACAATCTTGACGACGCCCTCCACTGAGAAGCCAGTCTTCCTCTGGACTAAACTCCATAGCCTTATCATGGAGGCTGTGTACCTGGTAGTGAATGGGGTGGGCCTGGTGCTGGATGTGCTGACCTTGGTTTTGGATCTCAACTTCCTGCTGGTGTCCTCCCTCCTGGCTTCCCTGGCCTGGCTCCTGGCCTTCATCTACAACCTGCCGCACACGGTACTGACTAGTCTTCTGCACTTGGGCCGAGGCGTCCTGCTTTCGTTGCTGGCCTTGGTTGAAGCCTTGGTCCGCTTCACCTTTGGGGGCTTCCAGGCCTTGTGTACTCTGCTGTATAGCTGCTTCTCTGGCCTTGAGAGCCTCAAGCTCCTTGGGCACTTGGCCTCTCATGGGGCGTTACGGAGCCGGGAATTACTACACCGGGGCATCCTCAATGTGGTCTCCAGTGGCCATGCTTTGCTGCGCCAGGTCTGTGACATCTGTGCCATTGCCATGAGCCTGGTGGCCTATGTGATCAACAGCCTGGTCAACATCTGCCTCATTGGCACTCAGAACCTCTTCTCCCTGGTGCTGGCCCTGTGGGATGCAGTGATGGGCCCTCTATGGAGGATGACGGATGTGATGGCTGCCTTCCTAGCCCACATTTCCAGCAGTGCTGTGGCCATGGCCATCCTCCTCTGGACTCCCTGCCAACTCGTACTGGAGCTGCTGGCCTCTGCCACCCGCCTCCTGGCCAGCTTTGTGCTGGTGAATCTCACTGGCCTAGTGTTACTGGCTTGTGTACTGGCAGTCACTGTGGCCGTGTTGCACCCAGACCTCATCCTGAGACTGGTCACCCGAGTATTTGGTCAGCTTCATGCCCGGCCATCCTACCTCCGGCTCCGAGAAGATGTTGTGCGGCTGTCTCACCTAGGGCTGGGCTTGGAGGCCTGGCGCCGAGTCTGGAGCCGCAGCCTACAGCTGGCAAGCTGGCAGAACCGGGCAGGGGCCCCGGGGGCCCCCCAGGGTGACCCTAGAAGGCTGTTCTTAGCCAGGGCCCAGGGACAGGACACTCTACCTGAAGCAGGGTCCAGATCACAGGCAGAAGCGGAGGAGTTCAGGACCATCAGAGGGGCACCTGCCTGGGGCCGAGAAAGGCTCAATGAGGAGGAGCCTGCAGTTGGGCAAGACCCATGGAAGTTGCTGAAGGAGCAAGAGGAGCGGAAGAAGTGTGTCATCTGCCAGGACCAGAGCAAGACTGTGCTGCTCCTGCCCTGCCGGCACCTGTGCCTGTGCCAGGCCTGCACCGAGATCCTGATGCGTCACCCCGTCTACCACCGCAACTGCCCGCTCTGCCGCCGGGGCATCCTGCAGACCCTCAATGTCTACCTCTGAAGACTCCCTCCCTGCGTCTGCCCTTCATGCTATGCAGCACCTGCTCTTACCTCTGGGTCCTGGCCTGAGTCCCCTCTGCCCCCATGGCTGTCCTGCCAGGCCTCAAGCCATACAGCCAGGACATGAAGATGGGATACTCCAGAAGACTGATCTGGGTGGGGCAGGGTGACACAGCTTCTCTGTACCTGGTGGGTCCCTTTGATGCCGAGGGTGGTGAGTATGTCACTATGCAAGGGCCCTGAGACTGTGCTTATGGGTTCTGCTTCAGCCTTCCCAGGGCCCAGCCTTCGGGGCCACCATCTTTGCTTCTGGTTTTCCTCTTGGGGATGTGTAGGTCCTTCCCCTGCCTCCTTCCCTCTTTTCCCCAGCTTCTACAACCACAATGCACCAGTGTCATTTGGGTATTTTGGCAGCTCAGGGGCCTTGGAATGATCCTAACCTTTGTGTTCAGCCAGAGCCCCTGTCCTGGGTAGGTTTTGGGGTAGAATCTCTCAGGGGCCCTCAGAGCCACATCTACCTGTCATGATCTTATGAGGTTCCCTCTCGATGTGATCCAAGAGCTGGATCAGGAGTTTATCCTCCCCCCTCCCCAGGGGTGTGCAGCTACACCTGGCTTTGGGACCATATACCCTCGGGAGCCTCAGAGGGGGGATCAGATTTCTGTTTCCCCTCTCACTCCTACAGAGATAAATGGCATTCCTCTTCTTTGTCTCTCCCTAGCAGTAGGGAGGGCAAGCTGTGCACACTTTCAAGAGGGTCCAAACACAGAAGGGGCCAGGGCCTAGGGGCATGCAGCTCCCTCCCAGAGGGGCCACCGCTGCCCAGTTTCCAATGAATAAAGTTCTGTTGACAGCTCACAGCTTCCATGTGCGTTCTTGCAAGGGCAAGCAGTCAGTCAAGGTGGCAGATGCTGCAGCAGTGACTCCATTCCTGTTGGAGTCAGAAGCGTGGTCTCCAGGGTGGGAGTGCTGTACCAAAGGAAGCATCCATGCTAGGCGTGACTAGTTTGGCTCACCCCTCCCTTCTGACATGTTCTCTTACACACATGGCTCTGGAAAAGCCTTTCTTCCATTTTTGCCAGAGTGAAGTCCAGACGGAGCTGAATGGGAACTTCTTGCCCTTTGGCTCAGCTTTCCCTCTGGTGGCACCCCTTTCCAGGAGGGGACTTAGGGTCCTGTTGACTGCAGCCCAGGCTAGCCTGTGATGCCGGGGGAGCTGGCTCAGAGCCTGGCACTGTGATGTGCTGGATGATGGCCACAGGCCCTCCTCATGAGAGTAGGGAGCCGGAGCCCAGAAGTCCTTAGCCTGTCTCTAGCTCCAGTGGAGTCTGGGCCCCACTGGCCACAGCTGTCTTCACATGATCAGCAAGAGAGAGGGGCCCCCTCCCCGTAATTGTATGTTATGCCTATGAGCACAATGCCTGGACTGTCTTCTGGGAAGGGGAGGAGAACGAAACAGGCCAGGCCCCTCTGCTCTCCAGGGTTGAGTGGCTCGGCTGACTAGACTGGCCCGCTCTGCTTGGTTAGTCTTTCAGTTGGGGGTGGACCTGGGCTGGGCTCTCAAGGTCAGAGGAGGGAACGTGATGGGGCCTGTGGTCATCCTCAGAACTAGCGGCTCAGCCCACCCAGGCTGTGCCAGCGCGGAGGGAGAGTTCCCTACCTCTACCTCAGAGCTGGGAGGCCTGAGGCAGGGCTGGGTTCTTTCTCTTCTCTTCCCCATCCCTGGAGAAGGAGCTGAGAAAGGGGAGGTTTGGCTCCTTCCAGTCTCTGTTTAATGTGGGGATAAACATCTTATAAGGGAAGATAAACTTCCTGAGCTGTAAGTAAAGGTCCCCTTTCCTCCGCCCTCATCTGAAATTCCTTTGGCAGAACTTAATCTTGGTCCTCTCCCTGACCACTCCAGAAGTCCTGAGCTTAATTAAGCTATCATTGCTGCGTGCTGGTGCACCCCCTTGTGGTCATTTCAGAAACTACTTATCTCACCCAGTCATCTAGGGACCAGGCAAGCAGCCAGAGTAGCTGCGAATGAACATCCCTGGCCCTTTTTTGTTGGTCAAAGGCAGCTTCCATCTGGTTTGGCATCTCTGACCTAGAAAACGTGCTTTTTTCCTCAGGTGACCAGAGCCCCACACTAGGAAGGCACCGTCACCCCCAGCCAGACATTCCTCTTCTCAACCCACACACCTGGTTGACAGCTCTGCAGAGCAGCCTCCCCTTCCCCTGGGCCTGCTTCCTGTATCTCCTGCCTCCTGGCTCCATCTAAGAACCCCCAGTCAGCTCATGTACTGCCCCACCCAGGAACCTCAGAAACAGGATTCCCACCACTAAAGAAAGGCAGGAGCTGGGTGTGGTGGTGCACCCCAGAATCCCAGTTCTTGGGAGGCTCAGATAGGAGGATTGCATATTTGAGGACAGCCTCAGCAACTTAGTGAGACCCTTAGCAACTTGGAAAGATCCTGTTTCAAAAATAAAAGGGGCTCAGAGGTAGAATGCCCCACTAACAGAAAAAGAAAAGAAAAGAAAAAGTCTGAAGGCAGTAGGAGGGTGTTTTAGATTTATTGAGTGATCACTGAGAAAAGGACTGACCCCAGGAGCAGGAGGGATGGAGGAGGACCCAGAGAAGTGGAGGACCAGGAAAAGAGCACCCCACCTCTGTCCTGGGCTGGAGAACCAAAGGGACCCACACGTGCCAGCACATTTCTTTAGTGCTGGGCAGAAATCTGGCCACAGCTGGTGCTGCCTGCCCAGACCTCGGACAGCCTGTCTTCTCCATTCCTTGCTGGCAGCAGGACACAGAGGCCCCCACCAATTCACAGTCATTCAGGATATTCCGGGGGGCCAGCCCTCCCGGATCTGCCGCAGGGCCATACTCTTCTTTGGAGCGAGGCAGGGGGGGCTCACTTTCCTATGGGCGCTAAGCAAAGACTGGAGAACTGTGCCAGTCGGAGTAGACGAGGAATCCAGAGAAGGTGCTGTCTGTCTTGATGCTGGCATAGATGCCAATGTAGTCCCCCACGCCTACCTGCACCCACACCTGGTCCTCGGGCTCCAGCCTCACCATGGCGCCCCCGGAGAGCGAGGCTGGCTTGGGCCAACCCCCAAAAAACTGGAAGAAAGAGGCGATGGACTCGCCGTTTTTGACAAGATCGAACTGCAGGCTGGCCCGGTAGACTGTGGCGTGGACTGCGAAGTAGTAGACCCCCGGCACCTGGCAGGTGAACTTGCCGGTGGCGGCGTCGTAGTGTCCCTGCTCGTTGAGCAGCACCCGGTCGAAGGGTAGGGGCGCGTCGGCTGGCGGGGGCGCCCGGCTCTCGGAGCGCTTGGCGCTGAAGGCGGAGCGCGGGGGCACGGCGCACTCCCCCGCAGGTCCAGCCGCCCCCGCGGGCCCCGCGTCCCCTCGCGGCCCAGGCTCCCCACGCGGCCCCGGCAGTCCTGCGGGGAAGGGAGCGGGAAGAGTGTGCTGCGGGCGCCGGGGCGACTCCCGGCTCGCCCCCGCCGCTGCGCTCGCCAGCCTCCCCTCTCCGCCTCCGGCGGGGCGCGGGCCGACCCGGCGCTGGGCCAAGGGGTCCGGAGCTCCCGCTCCCGCGCCGCGCTGCCCTGCGCCCCACCCCGCCCGGCCGCGCAGACCCGAAGCGGATCGGCGCCCCCTGCCGGCCCGAGGGCACCGGGGGCGCAGTCGGCGCGGGTTCCGACGCCCGAGGCCCGCGCGAAGGGCTTCCTTACCCGGCCTCCCGCCCTCGCCTTTCTCGCCCGGAATCCCGGGCGCGCCGTCGCGGCCGTCGCGGCCGTCGCGGCCTGGCAGACCCTGGCTGCCATGGTGGCCCGGCGTGCCTGGAAGGCCGGGGTGCCCCGGGCACAGGCTGGGGATCTTGTTATCGTCCAGCGGGGGCGAGGCGGACGCCAGGCCCAGGAGCAGCAGGGCGAGGAGCGGCCTCATGGTGCCGGCGCCGGGAGCCCGAACGCCGGGGTCCTCTCGCAGTCTGTGGGCTGGGCAGGACTGGAGTCGGGACCCAGAATCCCGGGACCCCCCCAGGCCCCCACCCTTGTGCAGCCCAGCCGGTCCACACCCCACCCACGGCCAGGGCTGAGGCCGAATGGCTGCGGGGTCTGAAGAGGGCCACAGGAGAGGCAGGCCCTCCGCCCTCCCCACCCCCTCCTTCACTGGACTCCCTCCCTCCCGGTCCCTTGGGCTGCTGCCTTCTGGACGGTCTCCTTGCCTTCTGGACAGCCTCTTTTGGGGCGATGGCTACTGGGTGCCTTCCTGCACTTCTCCCCAGCCAGGGACCCCTGCCTTCGAGGTTCTCTTGGTCCTAGTTCTCTCCCTGCCGGCTCCACTCTGCTCCTCCCAGACTCCAAGAGGAAACCAGTTGTTCAGGGGCCAAGAGCTCCAGGCCGGGAAATAACTCGTGGTGTCCACGGCAGCCGGCCAAAGTGTGGGGTGGGAAAGGAGGAGGAGAGAGAACTTGACTTGGGCGCAGGCAGAGAGGCGGACCAGGGAGGGACGGTCTCTCAGGGCTCCTCCTGTTCCCAGGAGTGGGAGGGAAAGAAGGTGCAGTGACACCCTAAGGACCACTCTGGGCTGGGGAGATTTGCACCAGCAGAGAGGGAGGGAAGAGAGCTCCCGAGAAAGAGCCAGCTGGATTCCAGGCTCCCCACAGGGCTGCTACATCAGCAATGACTCGTGGTTTTTGTTGACTACAAGAAAAAGCCAAAGGGCAGGTGATGAAGAACTTGAAAAGGTAAGAAGATAGGAAATGCAGGTGGGAGACCTGGACAGGAAGTCTTCTGGACTGTCCAGCTGCACAGCATGGAGGCAGGTCAGCTGACTGCGGCTGCTCTGGCTGTCAAGGGGCAGGGAAGGAGAGGGAGGTGGGAGAGTCCCCTTAGTCTGGGGTTAGAAATTTATCCTCTTCCTCCCTGGAAGGCCCCAGAGAGGATGGACAGAGTTCCACGAAAGCTCCCCTTCCTTTATTCCCTGCCTGCCTACCCATATAGGCAAAGGGGGATGGGCAGGTGGAGGACGGGCTGGCTCCAGGGTCAGGGCTGGGCACATACGTCCAGACCAGCTGCCTCAGGCAACCTGTTACAGTTGAAGGGCCAGGGGGTGCCCAGTAGCGCCAGGCCAGACTGGCACTGCTGCTCTGCCTCCTGGCAGACGGAGCGGCAAGGAGGAAGGACACTGCCTAGCAGGGTGCAGTGGGGCACCAGCAGCCCGCAGAGGAGCCTCCGGAAGTTCTGGTAGCAGGGAAGACTTGTCAAGCTCTGCAGGAGGAAGAGGTGGTCCTCGGTCCCAGTTCCCCAGGCTCCTCCCTTTGGTTGACCGCCCTCCTTGTCTTTGCTCAGAATACCTTGTAGCCTCTGAGGACGTCTACAACCTCCTCCTGGGTAGCCATGCCCACCCAGATGTTAGGGAAGGCGGTGGTGTTGTAGCTCAGACCCATACACATCTCCACCTGGACAGGTTCACAGGCCAGCTCTGCAGGGGTGGGAGGGGACAAGTGACTTCATAGCTCTGGCTCATTGTTTCCTGTTTTGGTACTGGAGATTGAGGAATATTTTTATTTTTACTTTTTTTTTTTGCGGTACTGGGGATTGAACTCAGGGGCATTCTACCTCCAAGCTACACCCCCAGCCCTATTTTTTATTCTTTATTTTGAAACCGAGTCTCACTAAGTTGCGGAGTGCCTCACTAGGTAGCTGAGGCTGGCCGCGAACCTGGATCCTCCAGTCTCAGCCTCCCGAATTCTGGGATTACAAGTGTGCGCCACCATGCCCGGCTTATTTTTACTTTTTGGTACTGAGCATTGACCCAGAACCTAGGGGTGTTCTACCTCTGAGCGACACTCCCAGCCCTTTATATTGTTTATTTTGAAACAGGGTCTTTAGCTGGGTATGGCGGCATACACTTGTAATCCTAGTATTTGGGAGACTGAGACTATAGGTTCAAGACCAGCCTCAGCAAGTAGTGAGACTCTTATGAACTTAGTGAGACACTGTTTTTTTTTTTTTTTTTTTTCCGGTACTGGGGATTGAACCCAGGGGCATTCTACCTTCGAGCTCCACCCTCAGCCCTATTTTTTATTATTTATTTTGAAACAGGGTCTCACTAAGTTGCAGAGGGCCTCACTAAGTAGCTGAGGCGAGACACTATCTTAAAAAATAAAAATAAGCTGGGCATGCATGGTGGCGCTAGCTTGTAATCCCAGTACTTGAGAGGCTGAAGCAGGAGGACTGCAGTTCACAAGCTAGCCTTAGATACTTAGACCCTCTGCAAATTAGTGAGACCCTGTTTCAAAATAATGAATAAAAAATGGGGCTGGGGTGTAGCTCAGAGGTAGAATGCCCCTGGGAGTTCCAATAAATAAATAAATAAATAATAAAAAATAGGACTGGGGGTGTGGCTCAGAGGTAGAACGTCCCTGGATTCAATCCCCAGTACCACACAAAAAAAAAGAAAGAAAGAAAGAAAGAAAGAAACAAGATCTTGCTAAGTTGCTGAGGCTGGCCTTGAACCTTTGATCTTCTGTCTCAGCTTCCTAAGTACTGGGATTGCATGTCTGCAACCCCCTCCCTCTTGGGTCCTGGTTTCTATGCGGGTCAGAAGGGGGCAGTTGTGCGAATCCACAGAGAGGAGCTCTGAGCACCCTTTGCCAAGCCTGGGCTTCGTGCAGGCACTTTTGTTCTCAGAGAACATGGAATACCCATATTTGCAGGGACTTCTTGCAGGGCACCTGGAAGAAAGTGCTCTGCTCTATCTTTGAGGTGAGCTGTGGAGAGGGACTCTATGTGACAAGGTGGCTGATTCTGGAAGACCCAGCCATCGATTCCCAGGTTCCTGTGTCCCTTTGGTCTGAGACTAAGTGCCACTGCCCCCACCTGCTGAGAGTCCTCTCAGGCTCTGTGAAGTGGCCCCAAACCCGGAGACTGAGCCCTTGCTCCAGGCAGGGAGGAGGGAAGGCTGCAGGGAAGAGCCCAGGCCGCTTGGGCCTGCAGGCTCTGTCCAGGGTGCAGGCATCTGCAGGTGAAGAATGGGCAGGCTCCTCACCTGGGGGTGGGGACAAGGGGCTGCTGCAGTTTTTGCCACCGCTGCCATCTGTGCAATCTCTCCACAAGTCACACATCCACCGCAGGTCCCTGCAACCTCCATCCTGGCAGAAGAACTCTCTGGGCCCACAGGGGTCTGTAGGCACAGGGGCAAGACAGTACCCTGGCGGTGCTCTGCCAGGTCTGAAGCCCTTCTCTGTCCCCTGGGAGTGCTTCTGTCACCCACACCCTCACCCAGGGGCACCTACTTTCTGTGGCATTGAAGGCTCGGTAGGTGGCTGAGAAGCCCCCACTGCTGCTGCCACGATCTGTCCTGAAGAGCACCGTCAGAGTGTGGTGCAAGGAGATCAGGTTGGGGGGCGGCTCTGCTCCACAGAATCTGTCCAGACAGAGTCGTCCTGGCTGGGACCCTGCTGGGCTCTGAGCTGAGCTCTAGGCCGTCCCAGGGCTGATGGGAGGCACCGAGGACCCACAGAGCTTAGGGTCTGGTGAGGGCTCGAGCTTGAGCCACTTAGAGATGGGAAAGATCAGGATGGTTTGTGGGGGCGTGGGAATGGCCCTGAAGGGTGGGAAGAATGGGGTAGGGAGAGGTTTGCACATGAGTCTCCTGTGGATGGGGTGATCGTGGGAGCAAAGGCTTTGAGGAAAGAAGGCACAACCCATTTGGGGTGGCAGTGAAGAGGATAAAGCTGGGGTGTCCGTGGGCCCGCCTGACATGTTGGATGGTGGAGGACTGGTCACCGTGCCCCTCCCACCTCCTGTACCTGCCCAGGAGGCCGAGGACCCCTGATCCGCTGCTTTCATACACCTCCACGTAGTCCAACTTGCAGTCGCCCTGTGCTTCCAGGCTGAAGTTTTGGAACTGCAGTTCTATGCCGTGTCCAGCGGGCACTGAGATGTGCCAGGTGCAAAGCTGTGGGGGGCACAGGTGGGAGAACTCGCTGGACCCCCACTTGTTCCACTCTGTGTATCCAGGCTGAGCGCCAGAAGGGGCTTCTCCACCCAGCACAAGCCAGGCAGGAAGTGGGTGGCCACTGCTCCCTAGCACCCATCCGTAGTGACCTCTCTCTCCCTCCCTCCCTCCCTCCCTCCCTCCCTTCCTTCCTTCCTTCCTCCCTCCCTCCCTCTCTCCCTTCCTTCCTTTTGTACTGGGATTGAACCCAGGGGCATTCTACCTCTGAGAGACACCCTCCCCCCAGCCCTATTATTTATTTATTTATTGTGGTACTGGGGATTTTTATTCTTTATTTTGAAACAGGGTCTCACTAAGTTGCCGAGGGCCTCACTAGGTAGCTGAGGCTGGCCACGAACCTGGATCCTCTGGTCTCAGCCTCCTAAATGCTGGATTTACAAGCAGGTGCCACCACACCCGGCTCCCTATTTTATTTTTATTTTGAAACAGGGTCTTGGTAGGTTCATGTGAGTCTCATTACTTGCTGAGGCTGGCCGTGATCCTGTGATCCTCCTGTCTCAGCCTCTCAAGTACTGGGATTACAGGTGTGCGCCACCATGTCCAGCTCTTTATTTTATTTATTTATTTTTGCAGTACTGGGGATTGAACTCAGGGGCATTCTACCGCCGAGCTACTCCCCCAGCCCTATTTTTTATTCTTTATTTTGAAACCGAGTCTCACTAAGTTGCGGAGTGCCTCACTAGGTAGCTGAGGCTGGCTGCGAACCCGGATTCTCTAGTCTCAGCCTCCCGAATGCTGGGATTACAAGCGTGCACCACCACGCCCAGCTCCAGCTCTTTATTTTTTATTTTGATAACAGGATGTCACTAAGTTGGTCCTTGATCTTCCTGTTTCAGTCTCTCAAATACTGGGACTCTAGGCAAGTGCCACTACATCTGGTAGCTCTTAAGAGAGGAAGAAAGCTAGGCATGGTGATACAGGCCTGTGATCCCAGTATTTGGGAGGCTGAGACAGGAGGATCACAAGTTTTGGCAACTTTGTGACATCCTGTTTCAAAATAAAAAATAAAAAGGGCTGGGATAGCTGGGCATGGTGGCACATCCTTGTAATCACAGTACTTGGGAGGCTCAGACGAGGATCCAGGTTTGCGGTCAGCCTCAGCTGCTTAGTGAGGCACTCCGCAACTCAGTGAGACCCGGTTTCAAAATAAAGAATAAAAAATAGGACTGGGGGTGTAGCTCAAAGGTAGAATTCCCCTGAGTTCAATCTCCAGTACTGCAAAATAAATAAATAAATAAATAAATAAATAAATAAATAAATAAAAGGGCTGGGGTTGTAGCTCAGAGGGGTAGAGCACCCCTGGTTTCAATCCCCAATCAACCCCCGCCCCCCACACATACACAAATAGGAAGGTAGGGCTTTTTTTTTTTTTTTTTTTTTTTGTGGTACCGGAGATGGAACCCAGGGGCATTCTACCTCCAAGCTATGTCCCCAGCCTTAATTTTTATTCTTTATTTTGAAACAGGGTCTCATTAAGTTGCGGAGGGCCTTACTAAGTAGCTGAGGCTGGCTGGGAACCTGGATTCTCCTGTCTCAGCCTCCTGCCGTAGGTAGCTGGGATTACGAGCGTGCGCCATCACGCCCGTCAGGAAGGGCCTTTAAGCTTGTCTAGTGTCAGCGATGGATGGGTACCTAGCATAGGAATATCTGAGTACACAGTAGGTACTTAGTAATGTTCCCCTCCTAAGTCCAGGGATCTCTGACCTTCCCCAGGACAAGGCGGCATCTACCATTCTGTGCCCAGTCACACCAAGTTGGGTGCTCTGGACCCCCCTGCACGCCACAGGCTCTGCACTCACCCTCTGGTGAGGGTACTGCCGTAGGTAGCTGGGAGGAGAGAAGGTGCCCTGGAGCGCAGTCAGGTTGCCCCCACACCCTGCAGAGAGGCAGAAGGCTCATGAGTTGCTGGGACCCGCGCTTTCACCCAGCAGGACAGCAGTGACTGTTCAGCAGGGGTGCAGGACGTGCCTTTGGGCAATTGAATTTGGGTTTTGGACGGACGCCTGAAGACAGAACCAGCCCTGGGCTGACAGAGCGTACCCGAGAGCGCGACGGTGCAGTTGGTCTCGTCGCTGCCATCAGCACAGTTGGTGAAACCATCACACACTGAATCAGGCAGCAGGCAGACTTGCTGGTCACAGGGGAACTCATCCTGGGCACAGCTTCCTGGGGGCAGGCATCTGGAGTGAGACAGCCCCGAAGGCTCCACCCCCTTCACCAGGAGTGGACGGGAAGGAGGCAGGGAGGCAGTGGGGAGCTGGGGAAGCAGGATGGGGTGCTTGAGGGGTCCCTCACCATGCCCAGGGGCTACAGCCTGGTACCAGGCCTGAAAACCAGAGCCTTCCACACTGCTGTCAGAAACAAAGGCTGCCCGGAGGCGGCTGGCGTTGGTGTTGAGCGTTGGGGGAGGCACCTTCCCGCACACCCTGAAAGGAGCCAGGTTCAGGGTTAGCCTAGTGGCGCTGGCCTGGGCCCTGGGGTCCTGTCATAAAGGCTCATTTAATTTTGGGGGAGTGCTGGTCCTCCTCCACCCTGCACATGCATCCTGGAGGGACACATTCCCGGAGAGCTCAGGAGGAGCTCCGTTCCCAAACTAGGAGCGTGAAGTCACAGAGAGGAAGGCGGCGGCAGAGGCCCAGAGTCGGCCCAGCCATTCTGCTTTGGATTCCTAGTTCCCCCCTCCAGAGAGGGCCAGATTTCCTGGGGGTTGAGGGACCCACCTGAGGAGGGGGCCTTCAGGGTCTGGAGAGATCTCCAAGCGATCAAAAAGACAGGAGGCCACGCCCTCCACTCTGAGGGTTTCAATCTTGAGCTGTATCACCTGGTCTGGGGCTACTTGGATTTGCCACAGGCAGTAGGCATTGGGCGGGTAAGGGTCCGGGTAGTTGGGGCTGCTGAAGAAGCCCCGTGGGCCGGGAAGGAGGCCCCCACAGGCTGCAGGGATGGAGGTTAGAGTTCAGAGGTCAAAGGAGAGAACATCTGTTCCCCAAGGTGGCTCTGCCCGGCTGGCTTCCCCATCCGCTGCCCTTGGTACTCACAGGCCTGGTGTGTGGGGCTCACGCCTGCCTCCTGCTGTCCTGGTGTTGCCTGGGAGGAGGAGGTGGTGGTGGTGATGGTGGTCCTAGGGGTGGTGCCCTGGGTCTTGAGTACTCTGGTAGGCAGTGGGCTCTCGGTGGCCCCTGATGGGGGTGTGGCCTGTGATTCTAGGCAGGAGGATGGAGGAGCAGCTTCAGGGAGGGCAGAGAGGGCCACACCAGCTCAGTCTGCAGCCCTCCTCCCAGGCAGGCGGGGTGCTTACGGGCCAGGATGACCGCCACCAGCATTCCGAGCAGCAGGATCAGCAGGCTGGTGAGCAGCAGGGCGCAGACCCAGGAGAAACGGCAGTCAGGCCGCAGACCCCGGGGACGCCGCTGGGCTGTGGACAGGCAGCATGGAATTTTTTAAATTTAATTTAATTTTTTGGTACTGGGGATCGAAGCCAGGGGCATTCTACCCTAGTCCTTCTTAAATTTTTTATTTTGAGCTGGGCGTGGTGGCACACGCTTGTAATCCCAGCATTCAGGAGGCTGAGACCGGAGGATCTGGGTTCGAGGCCAGCCTTAGCTACTTAGTGAGGCACTCCGCAACTGAGACCCTGTCTCAAAATAAAGAATAAAAAATAGGGCTGGGGGTGTAGTTCGGAGGTAGAATGCCCCTGAGTTCAATCCCCAGTACCACAAGAAAATAAATAAATAAATAATTTTTTAATTTTGAAACAGGGTCTCACTAAGTTGCTGAGATCGGCCTGGAACCTGCGATCCTCCTGTCTCCGCCTCCCAAGTACTAGGATTCCAGGCGTGTGCCACTGTGCCTGGCTCATGGTGGGATTTTGAGGGGCCCTTCCCTTGGGCACCCCTCATCCTGTCCTGGGGTCCTGTCACCCCAGGTTACCCCTGAGACGCTTACTGTGCCAGGGAGCTTGGCTGCTGTGGCTGGCATCCTGCAGAAAGGCTGGCGGAGGGCAAGGCGGCCCGGCTTCGGGCTCAAAAGCGGGGTTGCAGAACTCAGTCTAGAAGGCAGAGGCTTGAGGGTTGAGGGCAGGAGCAGCCAGTGGGGACACAGGGTCTTGGGAGAGCGGTTTCATGGCGTGGCCCTTACCTTGCTTAGTTCCGTGGCCTCAGAGCAGAGGATGACCTCTGAGTAGTCCTTCATGGCCCAAGGCTGTGCCTGCCTTTCTGGAGTTCCTGTGACAGCCTGAGACCCCTGTAGGCCCACTCCCGGGTCACAAGTCCCCTATTAAAGGGACAGTCTTGAACCCTTCAGAGAGAGGGCCACCAGGTTGGATTGGCTCTTGGGCAGCCCAAGACCACTGGCTGGAGCTCCTGGCTGCTGTCTCCACGCAGGGAAGGGGTGGCCGCCAGAGGAATTTGTAAAGGCATGAAACGGTCCCTTAATCCAACTCAGCTGAGGAAGCCGAGGTCAAGACCCTGGCACAGGGCAGCAGTTCTTAAAGGCACAGGCACGGAGCCGGGCGTGGTGGCGCACGCTTGTAATCCCAGCATTCGGGAGGCTGAGACCGGAGGATCTGGGTTCACGGCCAGCCTCAGCTACCTAGTGAGGCACTCCGCAACTTAGGGAGACTCGGTCTCAAAATAAAGAATAAAAAATAGGGCTGGGGGTGTAGCTCGGAGGTAGAATGCCCCTGAGTTCAATCCCCAGTACCGCACAAAAAAAAAGGCACAGGCACGGCTGTGGACACCCAGCTTGGGGAAGCCGGGTGCTTGGTGCATATGTGACAAGGGAGCGTGCCACCTAAGGTCACTGGAGGAGAACTTGTGGCTGCTTTGCAGGTAGCAGGGAGCCTCAGCTGGTCTGAGGAGGAGAGAGGCTGGGTGTCAAGGCCGTGGACAGGGTGGGGTGAGGCGTCAAGGTAAGCTCTCTAGGAAAGTCCAGCCTGCCCCTGCTGTCCTTGTTGGAGAAAGGAAAGGGATAGCTGCTCTGTTCTGAGTTGTCGTGCTCAGTCTGCACTGAGGCTCAGGGAGTGGGGACCGCTGCGTAGTATCTAGGCCAGTGTGTAGAATGTCATGTTTTAGGCCTTGGGCAAGGGGTCTGACATGCAGCCTCTCTCCTTTCACAACTCTTGAGGGAGAGTAACAGTTTTACAAATGATGATACTAAGCCTCTGAGAGGTTGGTAACATTCCCAGGGTCACACAGCTGAGAAGGTACGGACACTGCAGTTGGATGGAGGACTAGGTAATCCAAAGCACACCTTTCCTTCGACACACAGCCTTCACTGTATGCAAGGGACACGGTTGTTGGGAGGAGCAGAGGGGAGTGTGCCAGAGGGAGTGGTGAGGAAACCAGCAGGGGCAGAAGAACCAAGGGAAGCTGGGCATGGTGGCACAGGCTTGTAATCCCAGTGCTTGGGAGGCTAACACTGGAAGATCACAGGTTCTCGGCCAGCCTCATGTACTAAGTGAGGTTCTTCGTAACTTAGAGAGACCCTGTCTCAAAATAGGGAATACAAAATAGGGGCCGGGCGTGGTGGCGCCTGCTTGTAATCCCAGGCTGAGACTGGAGGATCTGGGTTCGTGGCCAGCCTCAGCTACTTAGTGAGGTTCTCTGCAACTTAGTGAGACCCTGTTTCAAAAATAAAGAATAAGCCAGGCGTGGTGGCGCACGCTTGTAATCCCAGTACTTGGGAGGCTGAGACAGGAGGATCCAGGCTCGAGGCCAGCCTCAGTTACTTAGGCCCTCTGCAACATAGTGAGACCCTGTTTCAAAATAAAGAATAAAAAATAGGACTGGGGGCATATCCTTGGAGGTAGAATTCCTCTGGGTTCAATCCCCAGTACTACAATAAATAAATAAATAAATAAATAAATAAATAAATAAATAAATAAATATAAATAAAAATAGGACTGGGGGTGTAAGTCAGAGGTAGAATGCCCCACAGTACCACACAAAAAACAAAAAACAAAAAAGCCAGGCTTGATGGTACTGCCCTATTTTATTGTTTTGAAACAGGTTCTTTTTTTTTTTTTTGCGGTGCTGGGGATTGAACTCAGAGGCATTCTACCTCCGAGCTACACCCCCAGCCCTATTTTTTATTCTTTATTTTGAAACAGGGTCTCACTAAGTTGTGGAGTGCCTCACTAGGTAGCTGAGGCTGGCCGCGAACCCGGATCCTCCGGTCTCAGCCTCCCGAATGCTGGGATTACAAGTGTGCACCACCACGCCCGGCTTTGAAACAGGTTCTTGCTAGGCTGATGAGAGTCTCACTACTTGTTGAGGCTGTTCTCAAACCTGTAATCCTCCTATCTCAGCCTCCCACGTATTGAGATTACAAGTGTGCACCACCACGCCTGACTTTCCAGCTACCCTTTTGAGCACCTGGAACCTGGAGACTAGCAGTGCTGGTCTTTAGGGAAGATGCTGTGTTTTGTGTGTGGGGTACTGGGGATTGAACCCCGGCTGTTCTATCTCTGGCTACACTCCATCCCTATTTTTAATTTTTTTTTTAAGTACTGGGGGTTAAACCCAGGGGCATTCTACCTCTGAGCTACACACCCAGACCTATTTTTTATTCTTTTTTTTTTTTTCTTTGTGGGATTGAACTCAGGGGCATTCTACCTCCGAGGTATACCCCCAACCTTATTATTTTTTTTTTTTTTGCTGTACTGGGGATTGAACTCAGGGGCGTTCTACCTCTGAGCTATACCCCCAGCCCTATTTTTTATTCTTTATTTTGAAACCGAGTCTCACTAAGTTGCAGAGTGCCTCACTAGGTAGCTGAGGCTGGCCGAGAACCTGGATCCTCCAGTCTCAGCCTCCTGAATGCTGGAATTACAAATGTGCGCCACCACGCCCAGCTTTTATTCTTTGCGGAGGGCCTCACTAAGTAGCTGAGGCTGACACGAACCTGTAATCCTCCTGTCTCAGCCTCCCGATTACTGGAATTATAAATGTATGCCACTAGGCCCAGCTTGTTTTTTTTTTTTTTTTTCAGTGCTGGGGGTTGAACCCAGGGGCATTCTACCACTGAGCTATACCCTCAGCCCCTTTTGTGTGTGTGTGTGTGTGTGTGTGTGTGTGTGTGTGTGTGTGTGGCACTGGGGATTGAATCCAGAGGCATTCTACCTTTGAGCTATACTCCCAGCCTGATTTTATTTCTTATTTGGAAACAGGGTCTCGCTAGGTTGAAGAGAGTCTCACTGCTTGCTGAAGCTGTCCTTGAACCTGCAATCCTCCTGTCCCAGCCTCCCAAGTACTGGGATTACAGGCATGTGCCACCACGCCCAGCCCTTTTTGGTTTTTACTTTGAGACAGAGTCTCACTAAATTGCCCAGGCTGGCCTCAAACTTGAGAGCCTCCCTCTGGAGTAGCTGGGATTACAGTTGTGAGTCCCTGTGCCGGGCTGGGAAGGTACTTTTGGTACCTTTGGTAGGGACAAGTGCTCTGAAGGAGAAGGCAGCTCTGACCACACATACTTCCCGTGCTGCTGGACCAGACTGAGTGGGGCTCCCAGCCACACAAGGGAACTGGGCCAGAGCCTGGCTGAGTGGCCTTGTGCTGAGCTTCGAGCACTGTGAGTTGGAGGGCCTTGGCCCTGGGCTCTGTTCTCTTTGGCCATTCATTGAAAGGCTGCCTGTGCCAGCCTGGCTGGGTGCTAGGCTGAGTCGGCCTTGTCTCCAGTGCTCCTTCTCAACATGGGGCCGGGGGACTTCTTTAGCGGGCTTAAGAGGTCAGAACTCTTCATAGAAACGCTAAGACATTTGCCTTTTTCACACTCATTCAATGCTGGTTTCCAGACGCTCTGTGATGTGATATCCATATCCAGCTGCCTTTGTGTGTGTGTGTATGGTGCTGGAGATTGAACTCAGGGGCATTCGATCTCTGAGCTACGCTCCCAGCCTTTTTTCTTTTTCTTTTTTGTGGTACTGGGGATTGAACCCAGAGACATCCTCTGAGCCACAACCCTAACCCTATTTTTTTAGGTTTTTATTTTGAAACCAGGATCTCACTAGGTTGCTGAGAGTCTCACTAAGTTGCTGAGGCTGGTCTTGAACCTGCAATCCTCCTGTCTCAGCCTCCCAAGTCCTGGGATTACAGGCCCAGCCTAGGTGTCAGAATAGGTCAGACGTTGAGATTTGCAAACATGTAAAACAATCCTACCTTCTTACTAACTTTTCTCGTTTTGTAAAAAAGTACTATTTAAAGCCAGGTGTGGTGGCCCACGCTTATAATCCCAGTACTTGGGAGGCTGAGACAGGAGGATTGCAGGTTTGCAGCCAGCCTCAGCTACTTAGTGAGGCCCTCTGCAACTTAGTGAGACCCTGTTTCAAAATAAAGAATAAAAAAATAGGGCTAGGGGTATAGCTTGAAGGCTTAAAGGCAGAATGCCCCTGGGTTCCACCCCCAGTACTGCAAAAAAAAAAAAAAAAAAAAAAAAAGTACTGCTTAGCTGGCAAGGTGGCTCATGCCTGTAATCCCAGTACTTGGGAGGCTGAGACAGGAGAATTGCAGGTTCAAAGCCAGCCTTGGCAATTTAGCAAGGCTCTCAGCAACCCAGTGAGACTGTTTCCAAGTAAGATATAAAATCAGGCTGGGGGTGTAGCTTGGAAGTAGAATGCCTCTGGTTCAATCCCCAGTACTGTGATCCCAGTTCTTGGAAGGCTGAGACAAGAGGATCACAGGTTCAAGACCAGCCTCAACAACCTAGTGAGTACTTATTTCAAAATAAGACAAAACAACAACAAAAAAGGCTAGGGATGGAACTTGGAGGTGTGAGAAATAATTACATCTTTTCTATCAAAGAAATAGCTTGACTTGGGCTCCATTTTGTAAAACTGCCATTGTGTAATTTCACCTATGCTTGTATTTTTGTAAAGATAGCATTTCCTGGCAATTGTGTGTCAACTCCTCCCCCAGCATTCCCTTCAGCCAATGGTGTAAAGATTATGAGACTGTGTTCCCACCAATAGGAGTGCAGCACAGAAGCCCCACTGAAAATAAAAATGCCCAGCAAGTTTCCTCCATGTTGTTTTTGAAAATTTGCCTTGCCAAGCTGTTTTCAAATATTTTTTTTTTTTTTTTTTTTTTTAACGACACCAAACAATTTACTTCTGACAGAGGTAAAATGCCCTTGGGTTCAGTCCCTGGTAAAAAAGCAAAAACAAAGCCAGGGGTGGTGGCCAAGCTTGTTATCCCAGTACTTGGGAGGCTGAGACAGGAGGATGGAGGTTTGAGGGCAGTCTCAGCAAGTAGTAAGACCCATCAACCTAGTGAGACTCTTCACAAATAAAAATAAAATAGGGTTGGGGTGTAGCTCAGAGGTAGAATACCCCTGGGTTCAATCTCCAATGCCATACACACACACACACACACACACAAAGCAAGCAAGTATAGACGAGGGAACCTCCTCCCAGAGCTGTCTTCATTGAAAGAAACATGATTCTAAGCACTGAATCACTTAAAAATTTAATTCTAGAAACTGGAACCAGGGAACCATGTATATGTAAGTCCCAGCTTGAACATGAATTTTGGGAAAAGCATCTTAGAATGAAAACCCTTCCTTCACCCATAGAGGAAGGACCAAGGCCCAGAACCAGGGAGGTCCTCACTCAAGGTCCTGCAAGAGCAGCCGCAGGGGAGGGCCTTCCCCGTGGGCCAGCAGGAACACCAGCAGCGGAGAGAAACCCGCATCGTTATGGCAAAGCTTGGTGACAGAGACTTGGGGGCTGGGCCTGTTTGTATTTGGGGTCTGGGTAACACCAGGGCCTGTTGCCATGGAGATAAGAGAGCACAGTAGATTTAGTGCTGGAGTGCTGGGAGTGAAGGCGGAGGCCCGAGTTCCTATCTCCTCAGTACCATCTGTTCCCTAGGGGAAGATTAAAAAATAAATAAATAAAAAAGGAAAAGGTGGCTTCTACTTCTATGAAAAGCTAGTCGAAGGAGAGGAACAACTGACACTTAATTGAGGCTTACCTTCCACTGGCTATGAGCCTAAAGTTTCTTTCTTTTTTTTTTTTTTTGTGGTACTGGGGATTGAACTCAGGGGCATTCTACCTCTGAGCTATACCCCCAGCCCTATTTTTTATTCTTTATTTTGAAACGGGATCTCCCTAAGTTGCAGAGGGCCTCACTAGGTAGCTGAGGCTGTCCTCAAACCTGGATCCTCTGGTCTCAGCCTCCCAAATGCTGGGATTACAAGTGTATGCCACCACACCTGGCTCTAAAGTTTCCTTTTTTTTTCTTTTCTTGAGTTACTGGGGATTGAACCCAGGGACATTCTACCTCTGAGCTACACCTCCAGCCCTATTTTTTTATTCTTTATTTTTGAAACAGGGTCTATTCGGAGGGCCTCACTAAGTAGCTGATGAGGCTGGCTGCAAACCTATGAATCTTCCTGTCTCAGCCTCCAAAGTGCTGGGATTACAAGTGTGTGCCACCACACCCAGCTAGCCCCAACCTTTTTGTTATTTAAAAAGAATTTTTCAGCTGGGCATGGTGGTGCACACTTGTAATCCCAGTACTTGGGAGGCTAAGACCAGAAGATCGGGGTTTGTGGATAATCTCAACTACTTAGTGAGGCGCTCCAGATTTAGTGAGACCCTGTTTCAAAATAAAGAATAAAAAATAGGACCAGGGATGTGGCTGGGAAGTAGAATGCCCCTGGGTTCAATCCCCAGTGCTGCAAACAAACAAACAAACAAACAAACAAAACAAAAACCCCAATTTTTGGTACTGACAATTGAACTCAGGGGCATTCTACCTCTGAGCCACACCCCCAGCCCTATTTTTTTATTTTTTTGTGGTACTGGAGATTGAAAACAGGGGTTCAATTTACCTCTGAGCTGTACCCCCAGTCCTATTTTTATTTGGAAACAGGGTCTTGCTACGTTGATGAGAGTCTCACTACTTGCTGAAACTGTCCTCAAACCTGCGATCCTCTGTCTCAGTCTCCCAAGTATTGGGATTACAGGACAGGGTCTCACGGAGTTGCTGAGGGCATGGGCCGAAGTTGCTGAGGCTGGTCTTGAACTTCTGATTCTTCTGTCTCAGCCTACCAAGTACTGGGATTATAGGCATGTGCCACTACGCCAGGCTATTTTTAATTTTTGAAACAGTGTCTCCTTAAATTACTGAGCCTGGCCTTGAATCTGTGATCCTCCTGTCTCAGCCTCTCAAGTATTGGGATTACAGGCATGCACCACCACACTGGGGATCTAACATTTCTATTTTGAAGAGGATACTGTTCTCCCGTGAGTTGGAAAGTCATCAGCTTTAAAATCCTTATCCTGGGTCAAGCCACTCACTGCTGGGGAAGATCAGGGCAATCTGGGTCCTCAGGGAGAGGTTGCTGGGTTAGAAGTCCTGCTCTCAACCCCCTTCTCCATTCTTGGGTCGTGCCCAGCAAGTGCCTTTGGTGCTATGCCCCTCTGTGAGGTGGATTTGACATCACCACACAGGCCTCAAACGACAGCTGGTGCTTGTCTTGGCTAGGATGGACTGGAGAGTCCATGATTTTTCAAAGGTCCAGAGCACTGAAGGCAAGAAGAATCCTGGCACAGTCAAGCTGAGCTGGAGACATCGGCTTCCCTAGTTCTAAAAGCAGCAGCAGCCAGGTGTGGTAGTGCAAGCTTATAATCTCAATACTTGGGAGGCTGAGATAGGAGGATCACAGGTTCAAGGACAGCCTCACCAAGTAGTGAGACTCATCAACATAGTGAGACAGTTTCCCATGTTCGAGCAAGCGAGACAATCTCAGCAAATAGTGACTCTCATCAATGTAGCGAGACCCTGTTTCAAAATAAAAATAAAATAGGTCTAGGGTGTAGACCGGAGGTAGAATGCCCCTGGGTTCAATCCCCAGTGCCACACACACACACAAAAGATGATGTCCCCAGAGCCCTATGAAGGGTTAAATCTGAAGTGTTGGAAAAAGTCCATTAGGGGGCTGGGTGTAGCTTAGTGGTAAGAGTACTTACTTAGCATGCACAGGCTCTGGGCTCGATTTCCAGCACCACAAACTTTTTTTTTTTTTTTTTTTTGCGGAACTGGGGATTGAACTCAGGGGCATTCTACCTTCGAGCTATACCCCCAGCCCTATTTTTTATTCTTTATTTTGAAACCGAGTCTCACTAAGTTGAGGAGTGCCTCACTAGGTAGCTGAGGCTGGCCGCGAACCCGGATCCTCCGGTCTCAGCCTCCCGAATGCTGGGATTACAAGTGTGCGCCACCACGCCCGGCTACCACAAACCTTTTTTGTGTGATACTGGGGATTAAACCCAGGGGCATTCTACTTCTGAGCTACTTCTCTAATCCTATTTTATTTTTTTGCGGTACTGGGGATTGAACTCAGGGGCATTCTACCTCCGAGCTATACCCCCAGCCCTATTTTTTATTCTTTATTTTGAAACCGAGTCTAAGTTGCGGAGTGCCTCACTAGGTAGCTGAGGCTGGCCTCGAATCTGGACCCTCCGGTCTCAGCCTCCTGAATGCTGGGATTACAAGTGTGCGCCACCACTTTTATTATTTTTTAACAGGGTCTCAAGTTGCTAAGGCTGGCCGTGAACTTGCAATTCTCCTGTCTCAGCCTCCAAAGTACTGGGATTATAAGCACGTGGCACCTTGCCCTGCTCACAAACATGTTCTACCTCAGAACTTCACCCCTGGCCCAATTTTATTTATTTGGAAACAGGGTCTAATTGCTGAGGGCCTAAGTTGAGGCTGGTTTCGAACCTACGATCCTCCTGTCTCAGCCTCTCAAGTACTAGGATTACAAGTGTGCACCACCATGCCCAGCTGTTTTATTACACTTAAAAGGCCTCCAAGAATATTTTCCTACATGACAGTTTTCACACAAGGGAAGATACACTGCAAATTTCCTTCAATGAAGTGCTAGTCTGTGTACTCACACTTCTTTGCTGAAACACTGAGCACCTCCCTCAGGCCTACCATAAGCCAAGGCAGGCCCCTCCAACAGACGTTGATACCCTGTAGCCCACGCTTAGAGCAGAGTGCTTTAACCTGGATAGAAACGAGCAGGGCCTGGTCCTCCATAAAAGGTCTCAACTTCAGCTGGTGTGGTAGTACCCGCCTGTAATCCCAGTACTTGGGAGGCTGAGACAGGAGAATCACAAGTTAAGACTAGCCTCAGCAACTTAGCAAGACTGTTTTAAAATAAAAAAATAGGGCTGGGGATGTAGCTCAAAGGTAGAATGTTCCTGGGTTCAATCCCCAGTATCACACACACACCAAAAAAAGTGTAATAAGACAACTCAACCCTAAATGGTTTGGCCAAAAGAATAAAGTATATATAAACAAATGTGGAAAAAAGTTAACAATCGGTGAGTGCAGATGACAAATATGGTATCCAAAATGCATACTGCTTCAGCTTTTTATAGAATTGAAAGTTCAAACTAAGAAGTGGGTAGGTAACTTTTTCCAAAACTTAGAATATACAGACTGGTCGAAGCAATGAAATATGTATCCCTTAATATGCCAGGAGCCCTCCCTGGGCTTAGACCCCTCCCAAAGCAAGATTCTGTCACTTACCACTGCTTTCTCAAAGCTATTATTTATTCTGTACAAGGCTCCACTGTACATGAGACATTCTTCCACTCTTGCTTACACAGTAAACAAGTGTACACCGGCCCTTGGGCTCAGATTCACAGGTCTTCCCTAGAGAAGGGTGCCAGGGCAGGTAGCCTTGGGTGTCTTTCTCTGGCGCTCCAGCCCAGGAGCACTGGGTCATGCCAAGCTCCAAGGGGCACGAGCAGGCCCGGCTGTGAGGTGTGCCAAGTGCAGTGTGTCCTGCCTGCTCTGGGACAACAGGACAAAGGCAAGCCCACGAAGAAGAATCACACGATAGAGGCAAGATGTCCCCAGACACCCAGGCTCCAGCTCCAAGGGCAGGACTGAAGACCGATGCCAGAGGAGCGGAGGGGCGGCATGGGCGTCCCTGAGAAGCTCGGTCCAGAGGGCCTGTGTCTAGGAGGCTCGGAGAAGGGGCCAGTGGCAGGGAGGCCAAGGGGAAGGGATATTAAGGAGAATAAATTAGAGGTGAGAGTTCAAGGGACAAGGGGCTTGTGCTATCCTTCAAACAGCTGGGGGGGCAGGGGTGGGTGAGAGGCTGCAAGCAAAACAGCTTGGTACGCTATCTTAAGTCTCCTTTTACCTCCCTCCCTCTTCGCTTCTCTGCAATGCACATGCCAGGGGCGAAGGCCCTCCTTCCCCCAGTGGGTGTGAGCATGGCACTGGGGAAAGGGACGGGCAGAGGGATGTTTCAGGGAGGGCAGTCACCCCCTGGTCCCCAAATGCTATAAGGCACAATTCCTGTAGGCAACTAGATTCCATCCAAAAGAAAACAACCCCAAACAGAAACTTGTTTAGATCCCGTCTACTGCGGCTATGCGTGGGGCTGGCCAACACCCCGAGCACCACGGGGGGCCAGCTCTAGGAAAGTTGTACTTGAATTAAAAAAAAGAGGACCAGCTCAATGTCCTAGCTGTGAAGGAGAACGTCTTGTCTCAACACTTTCTGTATGGTAATTTAAAAAAAGCTGGGCTCTAAAAAACGCACGCCAGCTTCTTTCAGAGATGTCCCCTCGTCTGTGCTCCTGGAGTTAGCAGCGTCAGGAGGGCTCTTGGCTCGTGGGTTTCCTGCTCTGGACTGGTGGACAGGTCAGGTGGGACAGCACCGGCTCCTTGGTAGCCACGGTCCGGCAGCGATGCTCCCAGCGGGCTCCAGAGGGCGCTGTCTTCCCAGAAGGCCCAGGGGCTGGAGAGGGCAGCAGGTGGCTGAGGATCTTCTCCCCACAGACCGCTGTTGTTTATTACACATAGGAAAGATCACAAGCTTAAAATGCAAACAAGAGAAGCTGAGGGAGCACTGCAAACTCCAGTCTCCGCGTCCAGTCTGTCTTCCCGCCGGGCCGCGGCTTGGGCGCCCAGGTCCTCGCTCCAGACCCTGACCAGGCTGCGTCAACTCCTGCTCGGCAGCTTTATTTGAGTTTATTTTTCTCTTATTTGTCAAGGATTCTTGTTGTTGTTTTTTTGTTTGTTAGTTTTTGTCTTTTTAAAAAACTTAGGGTGTGGGGCCACCGTAGGGCAGGGGGAGGAAGGCAGCTGCTTGCTGCTACATACGGGAGGGTGGACTGGCCAACTCGTAGAAGAGCAAATAGGCGTCGCTGGTTCGCACTTGGCTGGAGGACATGGGTGTGACGCTGTGGAGAGAGCAGAAGGCAGAGCCCTGGTGAGGGGCCGCACGACACCGCTGCGTGGCTGAGGACCTGCAAGGCCCTCGCCCCTAACTTCTCTACTATAATCAAAGCCAGCCTCTGTCTTCGAGAGACTTTGCGTGGGCAGCAGACTCATGTGGTGCCTGGTCAGCCCAGACTCTATTCGAGGTGGAAGCCATGCAGACAGGGAGGTGTCCATGCTCTCACCTGGAGTCATTGAAAGTGTGCCACTCGCCCGTCACTGGACTTCGGCAGTAGGCTGTATAGTGGCCGCCCATGGTAGTTCCGGAGTGATTGGACACAGCATACAGGTTGTAAACAGCGTGGTCTGCAGAGACGTGCAAGGTGTCAGGCCCGAGGCCTTCCCAGCCCGGGGTGCCCAGGCCTCTCCTGACTCCCGACCGTCTGGCCACTGCTTTCCCTTCACCTGCACCTGAGAAGCCTGGGCCCTGATCCTTCCTGCTCAAAGATACTTACTGGTGTTTTCTGAGGCAAATTCTCTCAAGTCCAGGTCTCTTAGTGGGAAATTCACAAATGTTGTGAGCTTGCTGGTTCGTATCCTGGATTCTGAGAACCGCTTCAAGTCTGAGATGATGAGTCAAGGACCATGCCCGAACAAGAGCAGATGCACACTAGAGCGTGGCTTCCATGTGGCAGCCGCGCTTTCCCTGGGGCACAGAAAAGCAAGGCTTGCTTTTCCTACTCTGCTCCCCTCACCTAAAATTTGGTCTCTTGTCATTAGTCACCCTCAAAAGTCAGGTCCCACTAGGTATGGTGGCACAAGCTTGTAATCTCAGTACTTGGGAGGCTGAGACAGGAGGATGGCAGGTTTGCAGCCAGCCTCAGCTACTTAGTGAGGCCCTCTGCAATTTAGTGACACCCTGTTTCAAAAGAAAGAACAAAAAATAGGGCTGGGGGTGTAGCTTGGAGGTAGAATACCTCTGGGCTCAATCCCTAGTACCGCAAGCAAAAAAAAAAAAAAAAGGTCAAGTCCCCACCCTGATGAACCTTAAGGATACGGAGCACCAAGATCTTTGGGAACCTCTGGATGGAGAACTTCTTTATACATCGTTTTCTGGCTCGGCAGCGGCAGCATGTCTGAAAGACAAGATAGATGGGGCTACATCTGTGGGGGAGTCAGTGGAGTCTAGCGACTAACTCCTCAGGGGTTCTGTCCCTGAACAGGGGGCATGGCCCCCACAGGGTGACTTACTGGCTTTTCATCGCCATCTAGCACATCCTCTTTGGTGAAGAGCCGCATGCAGTCCATGAGAGTAACCTCAGGATAACCTCGCTGGAGAGAAAGGAGTGAAGGTCAGCGGCGGGCAGGGATGGACAGAAGAGGGCGCTCCCGAGGCGGGCAGAGCAGTGCGTACCTTAGCAATGGGCAGGGAGAGGTCCCAGAAGGGATCGAAGACTGTGGAGCAGTAACCGCAGTCGGTGCACGTCAGGGAGCTCTTCAGCTGCCCGACAAAGAGATCTGGGAAGGGACGGTGGAGAGCTGGTGCGCACGGGTGCAACGCCCCCCTAGCTGCCCCCCTAGCTGCCCCCCTAGCTGCCCCGCCTCAGTGTGCTAGAAACGGGCAGGGCGGGGCTCCCTGGGAGAGCGACTCCCGGGGCTTTTCTTTCTCGGCTGGTGCTGGGAAGGAACCCGGGCTTTGCACATGCTAGACAAGCACTCTGCCGTTGAGCCCCACCTCCAGCCCTTCTTCGGGCTTTTCATGCTCTGCTTCAAGCAGGTTACAGTAAAGCAGGGATGACCCCGTCTGTGCTCTTACCCCCAATCCGACTGTCTTCCCGTTCTAGATATTTCCTCCACATCTGTCGCCCTTTTTCATCATCCCTGGGAACCAGAGAGAGAAAGACAATCAGGTCAGAGCTCAAACCACCTTCAATTAAGGGTCTATGATCTCGACCTCTGATCTGCAGAAGCAGATCTGATTCTTCCCCATCACTACCCCCAAAGAAGCAGGCTGAAAACAAGTTCACAGAAGCTTTGCTTCCCCAGCCGCTCCACGACGTACGGGAGATGGTCGAGGCTCTCGGAGCTAGGCTTGGGCCTCACGGTGACTCGGTTCACCTCGTTGTGCAGCCCGTCCAGGAGAAAGCGCAGGAACTCCTGAGCATCCTGCTGACTGAACCCAGAGGAGGAGTGTAAGCAGCACGCTCACCAAGACCCCGCCCTGCGGCCGCACTGGGGGGGGGGGCGGGCACACGCAGGCTCCTTACTTATAGCCGACGAAGCGCGGGGCGTATCTCTGGATCTGAGTCTTGAACTCAGACGGGCTCACCACATCGTTGGGCGACGAAGTCCATATGGTCTGGATTAGTTTTGCAAACTCTGTTGGAGGCAAAGGCAGAGACAGTGCAGAGGACTTGAGAGCTTTTCTTTTTTTTTAACCTTTTGTGGTACTGAGGATGGAACCCAGGGGCTACACCTCCAGTCCTATTTTACTTTTTTAGTTTGAAACAGTCTCACTAAGTTGCTGAGGGCCTGACCAAGTTGCTGAGGCTGGCTGCGAACTTGTGATCCTCCTCTCTCAGCCTCCCAAGTACTGCGATTATAAGTGTGTGCCACCACACCTGGCTAGATATCTTCTACAAGAAAATCTGAAACTTGAATTCCAACAAAAAGCAAGAAAGCCAGGCGTGGTGGGGCACACACTTGTAATCCTAGTACTTGGGAGGCTGAGACCGGAGGATCTGGGTTCACAGCCAGCCTCAGCTACTTAGTGAGGCTCTCTGCAACTTAGTGAGACCCGGTTTCAAACTAAAGAATAAAAAATAGGGCTGGGGGTGTAGCTCAGAGGTAGAGTGCCCCTGGGTTCCACTCCTAGTACCACAAAAAAAAAAAAAAAAAAAAAAAAAAAAAAAGTAAGCAAGAAAAGACAGGGGAGAGGAACACTGAAAACACAGTTGGCATAGCCTCCCCCCCCCCCCCAGTGGAGGCGGGCCTCACCTTCCATGAGGGCTGTATGTGCATTGCTGGTGTGGCTGAGGTCCCGCATGTACAGCCTCTGCAGGCAGTAATCTCTCAGCTCCCTGGTGTTGCTCAGGCACTGCAGAATCGAGTTCATGAAGCACTGCAAGGGATGGAGCGCATAACCAGTGGGTTCCAGGGCTCGGATCTTAAATATCCCCCACGGCCTGTGTGTTAGGGCCTTGATCCCCTGCCCCTGGTGCTGCTAGAAAGTGGTGAGAACTTTTAAGAGGTGGGGCATGGTGGAAGGTCCTTAGGTCATTGGGAGTATGTGCTCAAAGGGCACTGGAGGACCCCAGTCTCTTCCGTTTTCTCTCTCTCACATCCTGCCATGAGGTAAGTGGCCCTGCTCAGCCATGTGCTCCCACTGTGATGTGCTGTCTTACTGAAAGCCCAAAGCAACAGGGCCATGGACTGAGCCAAAATAAACCTATTGGTCTTTTTTTTTGCGGTACTGGGGATTGAACTCAGGGGCATTCTACCTCCAAGCTACACCTCCAGCCCTATTTTTTATTCTTTATTTTGAAACAGGGTCTCACTAAGTTGCAGAGTGCCTCACTAGGTAGCTGAGGCTGGCTGCGAACCCGGATCCTCCGGTCTCAGCCTCCCAAATGCTGGGATTACAAGCATGCGCCACCACGCCCAGCAAACCTATTGTTCTTATAAGTTGATTTCTCTCTGGTACTTGTTATAGGGACAGAAAGCTGACTAACAAGAGTAACACAGTGGAGAGACAGGACCGCTGTCTGGCACTTCTCTGGGTTTTTTTGTTTGTTTGTTTGTTTTTGTTTTGTTTTTGGTACTGGGGATTGAAGCCAGGGGCATTCTACCTCTGAGCTACGCCCCAGCTCTATTTTGTTTTGAAACAGGGTCCAAGTTGCTGAGGCTGGCCGTGAGCCTGTGATTTTTCTGTCTCAGCCTCCAAAGAACTGGAATTACAGGCGTGTGGCGCTGTGCCCAGCTTCTCTGGTTCATTTAACCAGAAACGAACCTCTCACGGCCTCAGGTTCCTCTTCCTAAGTGAGAGGGCAAATCCCTACTACCAGCATGGGTGAGATAACTGGTTACTGCCTGTCAAGGTATGCAGAGAGTATGTGTGTGCTGGACAGAAGGGGGTGAGACACGATGGGTGGCCTTGACAAGGATGCAGGGGAGTGGCAAGTGGACAGTTTAAAGAGCAACTTCCTTCTGGCAGTGCTTCCTGTTGGGGTGGGGGAGGCAGAGCCCAGGGATCCTGTGAAGCACAGGCCAGGAAGGGGAGGTACCATCTGCCCTAGAGGGAAGGGTGTCAGGTGGAGCTAGGGTCTTTGGTTCGACTACACCAGTCAGGAGAGTAAGGGGTGGCCCAAGAAAGAAGTGGGTGGGAAGAACTCACTGTGTTCCCAAGGTTTCGAAGACCAGCCAGACCCTGGGCACTCTTAGAATTCTGTAAGCAAAGAACACACAGTGCGTAAGGACGAGCAGAGGCTTGGCAGGCCAGGTCTCCCACTGCAGCGCGAGCCGCTCCTATTATTTTCTCAACCTTAGTCTGTACCTTGGAGAAAAGAAGACTGAGGGATACCTGTTATTTTCAACACACAACAAAAATATTCTTCAGGATTTGCTTTCTTGTATTGACTATGTACTTTTCTCATCTTTAAGTTCACTAGTCATGCTCTGCTACAGTGGGGGCTGGAACTCAGAACTACAGACTAGGACCTCGTATATCTGGGTATATATCTGATCCCCTGCTCTAAGAAACTTCAGGCCCCAGATATCCAACACATAAAGCAGCTATCATAACAGGCACCCCAAGGAGGTTATGAAAAGTTAAATGACAACACACCGAGTTTGATCTTCAGCTGGGAAAAACTCAAGTCAAGCTGCCATCCTGCATTGCCAGAGCCAGGTGGAATTCCTCGCTGCTGAGCTCAGCTCCTAAGGGCTGATTAGAGAGAGGCTGGGAGAATCCTCCCTGCCTGGCTCAGGTTTCAACGCCCCAACTGGCCAATGGCTGGAAGTCCTCGGGATGGCACCGCAGCCAAGCAGAGGCAGGCACCTGGAGGAAGGTGCCACTCTGGCTCTTGTCTTTATGTGGAGGCTGGTGAGGGGGCAGGAAAGAGCAGGTGCTCCACAGACTCTGAGCGGTGTTTGTCAAGGTCTCTTGGCTAATCCTAGGCATACCTCCAAGGAGCCCGAAGACCTTCAGGCCCAAAGGGTTAAAGAAACAGTATGCAGATAAGTCTGCCACCCCCTCTCTCAGGGAGGGGGCCCGGGAGCAGGCAACTCCGGAGCAACACTGGCTGGGGCATGCGTGGGGCCAGCTCAACCCTGATCAGAACAGGAGCCTGAAATAACTCAGCTAAAATTACTCATGCCGTGCGCTGACAGCCTATGAGGCTGTCAGCAGCTCAAAGCCCAGGAGATTGTCAGTTCCAGGGGGGTGGGGAGGAGCAGGCTGAAGGAGGGCTTTTCTCAAGACTGCCTTGCCCAGCCCGCAGGTAAGAGGATCCCTCCCCTGGCCACTTGTCAGGTCCGATACTAACAGGTAGGGGAGAAAATACACCAAGGAGAGCGAGCTGGAGCTGGGGAGAAAGCCTCCGTTAGCAGGTAGGGCATGGCACCCTTGTTGCGCGTGCCAGGGACAGAAGTGTGCAGCCCCACACAAAGTTTGAATCTTATCTTACTGACAGTCTAAAGCCTGGTGTTCCAGTAAGAGGGCCACCACAGAGATGATACCCAGGGACAAAGACCTGATCGGCATTTTCAGGCAGAACTAGACTGAGAGACTCCCCCAGGTCCACCAAAAAATGCTGCAGAAATCTCCATGTTGCCCATTTGGAACCAAACCCAAATGTCAAAGTGTGCCCACACAGAAGGCCCACTCTTGCACCTATTTTTGGCAGTGCTTTATTAGTTCTTATCCCTTGTGCCTCAGACGACATCTGTTTAAACAGGCTGTCGATGAAAAGTGCTCTACCACTGGTGACCATGTCCGTGGCCCCTCTGCTGTGACCACCACTGAGCAGCGGTGGGGCTTGAAGAAGTAGAAGCATCTACCCAGCCAGGCACTCCTCTTTTCACTCACCCAGCAGCAGGAGGCTCAAAAGAACATTTTGTCCCCTGGTTACTATTCCTGAGGATCTGACCCTTCTATTTGGCCTGGGGTGGGGTGATGGGAGAGGCTCTTTTAAGGCATCACTAGGACTCTCAGTTGATTAAAAAAATTGGGG
>PVLC010013354.1:23829-42030 GCA_004027655.1 Graphiurus murinus | reverse complement strand
GTACTGGGGGTTGAACTCAGGGGCATTCTACCTCCGAGCTATACCCCCAGCCCTACTTTTTACTTTATTTTGAAACCGGGTCTCACTAAGTTGCAGAGTGCCTCACTAGATAGCTGAGGCTGGCCGCGAACCCGGATCCTCCGGTGTCAGCCTCCCGAATGCTGGGATTACAAGCGTGCGCCACCACGCCCGGCTTGAAACAGGGTCTTATTAAATTGCTGAGGGCTTCATTAAGTTTCTGAGGTTGGCCTCAAACCTGCGATTCTCCTGTCTCAATCTCCCAAATATTGGGATCACAGGCATGCACCTCCACACCTGGCTTATCCTTATTATGTTAACAGCAGAAACATTTTCCCTAGTACTCTAAAATAATGACATCTTGGTTTTTCATCCCAAAGTACCAAGTTTAAGTTCTTCACTTGGTGAGGAATTTTACAAGTTGAATTTGAGGCCATCATCATCATGACAAACAGGATTGCTTCTCATTGTAACCAGTTTGCTGTCACTTAAGTTTTGGTATTACATAATTTGCCAGTT
Organism: Graphiurus murinus; assembly: GCA_004027655.1. NCBI lineage: Eukaryota > Metazoa > Chordata > Mammalia > Rodentia > Gliridae > Graphiurus > Graphiurus murinus. Next base: position 41,493 of record PVLC010013354.1, on the reverse strand, counting down.
TTTACTAGTACAATACATGTTGTAAAAAAAAAATTAAGTAACCAGTTTGCTGTCACTTCTTAAGTTTTGGTATTACATAATTTGCCAGTTTTTACTAGTACAATACATGTTGTAAAAAAAAAAAATTAAGTCCAATAGAAATAGATATTAGAGAAAGTCAGACCAAGGGGGAAGGAGGCTCTTGAAACTCTTGCTGCTCCATCTTCTTCATGAAGCTGTGTGAGAATTTAATGTGAAAATACATGTGGAATCACTTAGGAATTGTTAGCCCCTAGTCAAATGTTAATAATTTAGTTTTAGGTTTTATCATATCAAGTCCTCCTATGGAAAATTTAGGCATATTGATTCTCCATGGATTCTTGTATATTTTTGATACATATTTGTAAGAGATTCACTTTGTTCAGGTTTAATTCAGCTACCCCTCTAATCCTGAGTATTTCTTTGGTGAATCAATCGCATTGAGAGTCCCAATTTTTCACTGCTTCCACTCTGAAGGGGTATTTTGACCCAACTCTTAACTTTGGGGTCAACTACCTGACTGTCTTTGGCCAGTGGGATGTTAACAAATGTGGTAGGAAGTATGCACCCTGGACTCAGTCTCCTTCTGCTATTATTTCTTGGTGGAAATCTCAAAAATATGACCAGGCTAGCTGCTAAACACTGAGAAAGACACTTGGAAAAGATTCAGGTGCTTGGAAGCCATCCAACACTACTAAGCTTCCAGCCAGCCTTCCAGCTGATCACAGTCACACAGGTGAGCCCAGCCCAGAGCAGCTGAACATCACCTGGCTGCAGAGCAACCCAGGTGACCTAGAGACTATGAACCTATGTTCACTCTGCATGGGGATGGTTTATTACATAGCAATAGCTGACTGGTACAACTGCAACTGCAGCAATAATATTTACTATTTATGAATCCCCATTTGAATGCATGGCAAGACTCCTCAGCATAGAAGTTTGGGCTTGAGGCTCCAGAGCTGAACTGTCTAGGGTTTAAATCTTACCTAGGGCTTAATTTAAATCTAAATTATAATAGTGCCTGGCAACTAGGAAGCACTATAAACATGTTAAGTAAAATGCTGTGTTGCCAGCTCTATGATAAGCATATGCACAAATGATCTCTTTCTAGTCTATTGGGAGGCTGAGACAGGAGGATTGAAGGTTCGAGGCAAGTGTGGGCAACTTAGTGAAATCCTGTTTCAAAATAAAAAAAATAAAATGGACTGGTGGGGTGTAACTCAGTAGAATGCCCCTGGGTTCAATCCCCAGTAACACACACACACACACACACACACACACACACACACACACACACACACACAGATGTATTTCTAGCCTTCAATAGCCCTTGAAGTGGATGATATTGCATCTGTTTATTAGATGTGAATATCAGGGCTCAGAGAAGTTAAGTAACTTGCACAATGTCATAGTCAGTAGGTGACAGAGCTGAGATTATAATCCCAGATCTGACCCTGCTTTTAATCTCACTTCCATAGCATATTATCCGTGGTGCCCTTTTTTTTTTTTTTAAATATTTGACTCCAACTTCAGTATTTTGCCTCAAGCAGATTTTCAAAATGTAAATCCAAAAGTCAAAGGGATAGAAGCAGGACAGGAGAGGACATAATTGAAAGAAATATCGACTTCTCTGGCTACTGGGTATCCTTTTATTTGCTAAAGGGATGTTGGCATTAAAATCCTGTTTATATACATCATTTTGGTCCTGAGAGATGAAGATAAATGAAAATCGCCATGATTAAATCTTATTTATTTAGTACATTAAGCACTTCATTAAATCAGACTTACTGTTGGGTCTGAGGATAGAATTGGGCAATAAGCCTCAACCAAACTTGCAGCATTTGAGTTATGATTTTTTTTTTTAAAGAAATGCTGTTCTGTTTAGGTAAGTAAAATTTCCATGACAAAGATGGTTGTTTATAGATCCTACTGAGCAAATCTATCATAATGACTTATAGTTAGCCTCCACTTTTTCCCCATCCCTTGCTGAATTACATGGAATTATATTGAATAAATTAGTTAAACACAGCCTTCTAGTCTTTTTCATTATTAATTTCCGTGGAAAAACAATGATAGAAGCCGGGCGTGGTGGCGCACGCTTGTAATCCCAGCATTCGGGAGGCTGAGACCGGAGGATCCGGGTTCGCGGCCAGCCTCAGCTACCTAGTGAGGCACTCCACACTTAGTGAGACTTGGTTTCAAAATAAAGAATAAAAAATAGGGCTGGGGGTGTAGCTCGGAGGTAGAATGCCTCTGAGTTCAATCCCCAGTACCACAAAAACAAAACAAAACAACAAAAAAAAACAATGATAGAATGGTCCTAAATTCTGGATTCCAGGCTCTGTATTACTTAGATTTTTATAATCCATTCATCTGGATTTTTCCATCTGACTTTTGGTTGTTGAAAAGCAACAAACTGAATATGTTAAGCTTGTTCCTTTCTTGTGCACATAATAATTCTTTTTTTTTTTTTTTTTTTTAGAAAAAAACTTATTGGAGTTTATCCTTTGAGAGCAAACTTGGAAAAAGTGGCCTGTATAACCCACAGCCTGGATAATATGCCCCTGCACTCTGGATTCTGTTTGGAATGTACTTTTCAAAGGGCTCAGTTTCTGTTTTCCTTTACTTTATTCACTAAAGGAGACTCAAACTGCCATTTAACAGTTTGTGCCTGGAACCAATCTTAAATGACCCAGGTTTTTCTGTCTTTTGTCGTGTACATCAGAATCATACTTCGCCTTCACCAAATGGTTGAGAGCTGAAATTCACCATAGACGTGCGACACCAGTAATTTCATGTGTATAGTGACAACTGTCTCAGTCAAGGTTGACGGACAACCTTCTACATTGGAGCTTCCTTGCTGAGAATAGAATGATGTTTCAGGCACCCAGCTCCCCTCCATAGGAATAGCCCAATAACAAGTCCAGGCTTGCGGACAGATAATTATTATCATAGTAAAATAACTTCAAAGAAAGAGTGGAATTCTGTGGCCGTGAGATCACGGTAGATCTGAGTGTAACTTTTGCAGCATTTCATTAGTTTTTTCCCTGCAATAGTTCAGGAAGTGGCATGCATGAGGCTTTCTGGCTCACAGATTTTCTGTGCTTCTGGCTGAAAAAAAATATTGAAATCTTAAGAAATATGTTTATTGTGCCCATATCTTAAGAAGCTCTTACTTGATCTTGGCAGGGCCAGCTGCTGTTTGAACAATTGAAAACATCTTTTTTAACTGTTTCCAGAAAGCATTTGCAAACACCCTGAAGTAAGGTTACATACTTACAATTCAGCTCTAAGCCTCAATTAGGGGTGGTGTTGTATAGTGTTTGCTGCCTCTAATAGCCTGACACCATAATAATATTATACAGTGTCCCGAGATAATGAGAAGAATGCCTAACATCTGCTTATACTCTGAGAACAAAGGAGAACTGGAAGGATGTGTCCTGCCATGATTGCAAAGCACCGCTCTTGCTTGCTGGAGATGCAGGGTGGATATTTCCCATGGATCAGTTCTCTGCCATCCGGGGACAATGGCATAATGTCTTGGAGAGGAGCTCAGCAGGACCGATTGCATTAGGGCAACTGGTTCTGAGCTCCCCTGCGACGGAGACTGCATTTTCAGTTGGTTTGCTAAATTAGGAGGAGCTGGCATCTGGACCCTAAAGAATGTCTAGAGCTAATGGGTCTTTCTGATGTGAATCTTTGCTCTAATCTCTAATAGTATCCTCTGGACTAAGTGATGGAGAATATTGTTGAATATTCAACAATTTGATATTTTTTTTTATTTGATTCAACAATTTGATACTTTTAACAGGAAAACCACTTTGATGGAGGTTTAAAATGGAGTTGCCTTGCAGAGCATGGTGGTGTACCCCTGTAATCCCAATATTTGGGAGGCTGAGACCTCAGTAACTTAATGAGCCTCTCTGCAACTTAGTGAGACCCTGTTTCAAAAGAAAAAATGGGGCTAGGGTATAGCTCAGGGGTAGAATGCCCCTGAGTTCAATCCCCAGTACCATAAATAAATAAATAAATAAATGAATAAATAAATAAATAAATAAATAAGTGGATTTACCTATGCCATGCTTCACTTGCCTAGCGTCATCCTCTTTAGGGACAGGATGGTCATGTTAGTCTTCAGTAAGTGGGAACTTCATACATGATGAAGGGAAATCACTTGTAAATAGAAACTCAGCAGGTAGGAGGAGAAATCACAAAACTGGAGCCAAATGCTTATGCTTTCTGACCTGCTAAACAGTGCTGTGTTCTTGTCTGTTTAACGACATTGTAAGGGGGAGCATGATTGATTTATTAATTAATTGAAAAAAGGGAACAGTAATTGACAGTAATGGGCATTCATTGATTGGCTTTCCAGTACATTCTAGTCTTGGCTTTTCTCTGTTCTAACAGAACTCTGAATTTCTATCCTTGCAATTTATTGGGTCTTTTCCTTACTTAAATGCCCCTAGAAGCAAACCTGACACAAAGATTAAGTAAAAGTAAGCAGTTTGTTTGGGAGACATATGGGTAGAGGAGTGTGGAGGTGAGATGGGGCGGGGGGAGGACAATAGAGACTTATGGAATGGTCTGAATATTTGTCTACTCCCAACATTCACAAGTTGAAATCTTAACCCTGAGATGTTGATATTAGCAGGTAGAACCCTGGGAGATGATCAGGTTGTCACGGTGTAAGTAGATGTCCCACCGTGGAGACCCAGTCCCGGGTTCATGTGTGCTTACAGGAAGGAATTCAGACTAGGCCAGGAAGTTATGTTATACAAGCAAGGAGGCTTATTGCAAGCAACAGTAAGAGAGCGAGAACTTGTCTTTTAATGGAGTGGCCAGAGATCCTGGAAAGAGGTACTAGTACCTTCGTCTGTCTGACTGTAGTTCCTAATTCTCTGAGGCCGTCTGATTGACAGGGCTGAGTGACAGAGCAGCTTACATACTATTTTGGCATTTGAGCATGCACTTATCCATAACCACCCAGGAGAAATGTGGGGGTGGGGTAGGGGGAGCAAAACTATAATCCTAATGATATGTTAAAAGCATTTTAATTGGGTAGGGGTTGCTTTGGTTGGTTTGGGTTCCTCTCTGTACAAATGTGTCCAGGGGTATTTCCCTAAGGCCTTAAGGGAGGAAGTTCTAATTCTTAGAAAAATAAGTTCTAACCATAAATTAACCACGTCTAGGTAGGTTTAGAGGGGGGTCTTTTTATTTATGTGTGGTTCTAGGGTGGACCAGAGTATGAAAGGTTTTGTGGAAATGTTAAGTTTGGGAGTCTGCCGTTTATGGGAAAGCCTGACGTGATTTCAGAAGGAGGAAGGTCCTCACATCTGTCTCACCACCTGACAAGGTCAGGAGTGTGGAGCCCTCACCAATGGTGTCAGTGTCCTCACACTTGAGGCCCTAGAGAACTCTCCCACTCCTCTACCATGTAAGGAGGCAAGGGGAAGACCACTGTCTAGGAGGAAGTGGTTCATTGACAGACACTGAATCTGCTGGTACCTTGACCTTGGACTGCCCAGCCTCGAGAACTTGAGAAGTTAATTTCTAGTGTTTATGAGCCATCAAGTCAATGATATTTGGGCAAAGGGGTCCAGATGGTCTAAGACAGTGTGTTAAACAACCTGTGGACAACTGGAGCTCAGCACCTCTGGGAATCTCTGGGGATGCCTCAGAGTTATCCCAACTAAAGAAGGGATGCTGAGATACTTATCTGCCAATTTTATTACTTGAGGGCTGCTTCTAGGAGCACTGACTCAGGAACAGTGAGCTTGCTGGCAGGTGTTTGCAGGAAGCAGCCTGGGGTGTGCAGAGGCACCCATGACCATTGCTTCATACTTGGCTCCTCCTCTACTTCTATGGCCACTGATTGGCTATTTGGGCATATGAAACTCAAATCCCAGGCTTCATTCAGTTGGTTGTTGCAAAACCCAACTCTCTCTTCCTCCTTGGACATGAAGAAGCTTGAAGTCCTGAAAATTGCTTGCAATCATCTTGGGAACACATAAGAAGAGTGCTTTGAATTTACTGACTTGTAGCCAAGATTGAAGATGGAGAAACTGTCCTGATAATAGAACTTGAGCCCTGAACTGAGGACTGTATAAAGCTGCATCAGTTTCCCAGGACTGCTGGAACATAGTCATCAGAAATTTAGGTTATAAAGCAAAAGAAATGCATTTCCTCATTGTGATGGAGGCAGGCTGTTGGCAGGGCCAGGCTCTCTCTGGGGGCCTCAGGAGGGTCACTCTGCCTGTTCCAGCTTCTCTTGCTCGCTGCAAGCCCTGCCATTCCTTGGCTTGTAGCAGCATCACTCCGAACAATCACATGGCTGTCTCCTCCTTTGTGTCTCCACATGGTTTCCCTCTGTGGTGTCCTCCTTTTTATAGGGACACCAGTCAGATAGGACTAGGGTCCATTCTCATGACCTCATTTTAACCTGATCACTTCTAGAAAGACCTTGCTTCCAAATCAGGCCACATTCTGGATTACTGGAGGTTAAGACTTCAACTTATGAAATTCAACCTATAAAAGAAGTCAAATCTATTCAGCTACGATAGGAAAACAAATCTGTTCTTAACTGAAGGGCATCGGGTTGAGGCTTTCCATTTCCTTTGATGATGTCTTACCGTTTTCCTGACCTGTGGTTATGGATAAAATGAAACAAGAAAGCAAACAGAGCAAGCAAGAGGCTGTCCAAGAGTTGCACAGCTGGCATCATAGAATGTGTGAGCAGCCACCAGCATCAGAATGCACAGTGCTGAGGTGGCTGATAAAAATGTTAAAAAAGCCCCCCTTTTCATTCATTGATTCAACAATTAGTTCCTGAAGTCCTCTCTCTCCACCCCATTTTGCCAGGAACTGTTCTAGGCATTGGGAATAAAACACTAAACAAAAAGAACTTTCCTGCCCTCACGGAGCTTACGTTCTAGTTTATTATTTAGTAGATAATAAACCAAAGACAACGATGGGATGTGGACTACTACAGAACTAGGCAGCATCAGGGAGACTTGGAATTTTAGGTAGGGTAGGCAGAGCTGGCCTCGCTGGGAATATGACATTTGCTTAAATATTCAAAGGAAATGATGTAGTTATTCATGGATACACTCCTGATGAGAACATGGTACCCACTGTGGGTCTAACTGAAGCACAAATGGGTTAAAAGCAAGAAAAAGCTGATCCAGAGAGGAACGGATTTCTATCTTCTCCCAGATTCTAGGTAGCATTTTTTTTTTTTTTTTTTTTTTTTTTTGCATTTTTAAGGGAATTTGTGTTCTTTTCACCTGGCCCATCTGGGACACCTGGAAAACTCTTTAAACTATCACATTTGCAGGAAATCAGTCATGGCAAAGGCTGGGTCCAACTCATAACCTGTGACAGGCTGAATGTGTCTTTAAAAGCTTTAAAGGGTGAGATAATCCTTGCCAGCCATTCCCTCTCATTTCAAAGCTTCAGGAGTATGAAAAAGAACAAGAAGGACCAAATCTGTTGTAATGTCCTCTGGGGTTTATTACTTTTAACAGCAAAATATTGTCTTTCTGAAAACCCAAGTATACAAGGTGTGACCTGAAGACACAAGACTTATTTCATAATCCACCTCATGAAAATAAGTTCTTCTAGTTGTTGCCTTATGGATGGATAAGAAGTATTGTACAACACTTTAGACCTGGTTGAACACACTGTTTATAGTAAGAACTTTTCATACTCACAAATGATGTTGAGAAGGACAATTTGCTACTCTGGCAGTATGTACCACCTAGAACATTTTTTCTTACAGCTCCAAGTTAAAGCAGCAGTCATCAGTTAAGTAAACAAAACATTTACTCTAGTATTGATGGTAAACATACTCTGTTAAACTATCTATTATCCAGGTGTGGTGGTGTATGCCTATAATCCCAGTACTTGGGGGGCTGAGACAGAAGGGTCACAGGTTCGTGGCAACTTAGCAAGGCCCTCTGCAACTTAGTGAGACCCTGTTTCAAAAGAAAAAAAAATGAAATAGGGCTGAGGGTGTAGCTCAGAGGTAGAATGTCCCTGGGTTCAATCACCAGTACCACACACACAAAAAAATTATTAGTTGTTGTTAGATAGTAGCTAAGTGAATAGTAAATAATTGAGAGTTTCCTATCTACTTGGTGGTAGTGATAATAAATGCTTGTATGCTTAAAGAAGAAACTTCAAAAATGCCCCTTTGTTGGAAAAATTAAATTATAGAATTGGGGGTTGATGGAATTATTAGTCAAGGCTTAAGTTAGTATGCTAAACAAATAATGAAAAAGAAGGAAGAAAGGGAAAAGGAGAGGGAGAGATAAAGTGTGCTAATGCAAAAAATTCAGAGCATAAATAAGAGAAAAGTTTGTTCCTCTTTGATGTAACAATCTAGAGTTAGATGAAAGGGAATTCCAGGAACTAGTTTTCTCTATGGAAATCCAGGAACTAGTTTTATTCTGTCTTATGGTTCTTGAGACTTTTAGGTTGGTATCTTCATATCCCTGGTTAAAAGCTAAGCACCACTACTGTTTGCTTTCCAGTCTTTTGGAAAGAGGAAAGTGTAAGTAAAAAAAAAAAAAAAAAGCATTCTTTATAATGATGTGACCTAGAAGTTGCACATGGCTTTTTAACTCACATCTAGTTGGCCAGAGTCTAGCTGCAAGGGAAGCTGGAAATATCTCCAGCTGTGTGGCCATGTTCCCTGCCCAACTCCTGAAGTTCAACTACCAAAAGAACAAAGGTTTGACTAGCTAACATGAGAAAATTAGCTTAAGTAAGAGTGCTGGGGTTTCTCTTATGAGAAGGAATGAGGTTTGGACTGTAAGGGTTGATAAAACTTTGGGAGCATTCATTTACTTAACAATGACTAGGTACTGAATATATGATGTTTTTCTCATGGTCCTACAGTCCAGTTGGAAAGATAGGCAATTAGATAGACATTGATAATAAAGTGTGAAGATGAGATACTGGGGAGACATAGAGTACTCTGAGAACACAGGGCAGGAGAACCTAACCTAGTCTAGGGACAAAAGGATCAGCAATGGCTTCCTGTGGGGGATTGATGCTAGGCTGAGATTTCTATGGAAGATCTCCTTTGGGTGGAAAGTAGAGATTGTTCCAAGGGTGGGATCAGAGACATGGTGTAACTTTAAGGAATCTTCCAAAGACAGAAGTCATTTATAAGACTGCTGAAAAAAAAAGAAAGAAAGGAAGAAAGAAAGAAAAAAAAACAACTCTTAACACAAGGCAGAAGCAAAGGGAAAACTATGTAGAATTTATCCAGAAAGGAAGAAGGATTACTGAGCTGGAAGGAAATATTCTTGGCACAAGACTTGTAGCAAAGTATAGAATCGTGATGAGCCCCAGATTCTGGGTCATCTGCAGTGATTTGAAACATGGACCTGGTTATTGTTTGGCTGCAGGCACCAATAAATCGATCAAGCTTTTCAACAAGAATCAGAATATTCCTATAATTCTCCATTAATCACGTCTTTTGGAAAGGTAGGAAGTGGTAGGAATCACATCTGTTTGGTTGTTTGGCACCAAAGTATTAGCTCTCCTCATGTTTATCTGGTGTTTCTTTACTAAAAAATGTTGTAAGTTTGAATCATGATGAAATCTATTTTATTTGGAGAGGTGCTTTTGAGAATGGTTAGAAAATTGTCCTAAAAAAAAAATAGGAAAAAAACCATTGTAAGATAATGATTGAGTAGGAGTGAGGAACTAACTAGAACATTTATTTAGTTTGGAGTGAAATGTTTCCTTTGTAATGAGGAACAAGATACCTGATACATCTGTATTTCACATATATAATATATATGTAAAACATATATATGTAAAACATTTGTATGTATGTATATATGTTATGTATGTATTGTGTTACTGGAGGTTGAATCCAGGGGCATTCTACCACTGAGCTACAACCCTCACCCTTTTATAATTTTATTTTGAAACAGGGTCTTTCTAAGTATTCATATATTGGTCTCAAACCTGTGATACTCCTATCTTGGCCTCTCAAGTACTGGCATTATAGGTGTGTGCCACAGTGCCCAGCTAGCATGTATTTTTAAAATTAGATTTTCACTGAAGTACAGAATCTGAACTGCTGCATCATTTTAATTTGACCTTTATTGGTATCATTCACTTATAAGCACTTATTACCATGTTGAAGTGTTGCAAGGTATTGCCAGGTATTATAGTCTCTGGGTGTTGGTAGGTGTTTAGTGTTAAGTCTCTGACAACAAGAGAGGCAATCCCAGTCATTGCAGAACACAGTACGGTGCTGGAGACAGAGGCACATCACACTTCCACTGCACTTCTGAAGTGCTGTGTGTCTTTGGCTAGTTCTTCAACTTCTCTCCTATAAAATTCCTTACCCATAAAAAATCATAGTATTATTCTTTCCCCTTTTGTGCTTCATTCCTACTCTATGGTCAACTCTACCCTTTTCTTTCTTCACTGGTTCATATTTTGTTTGATTCATATTTGATAAAACCAGGTATAGAACATGCCAAAAAGTTTCTTTGTGGAAGGTAAATCTGAATATATTTCCTGAGAGGAATGGTCTTCCCATTGCAGATCTAGGTTTTTACTCCCAAGAAATAATATAGGTATCTTGAAATTCAGTGTCAAACTGAGGCCATTTCCACAGTCCCCTACACGTGAGAGACATGCTAGATAGAAGAATAGAACATAGGGAGGTAATTATTCCAAGTATTGACAGGTGTAGCTGCATGGGGTGTTTCTTAACATTTATTGAATATTACTGTAAATTAGCACCTGCATAGCATACGGCACCTCATTTAGTATAAGGAACAACACAGAAGTCCATCATTATCATTCCTCTGATATGGATGAAGAGGCTGAGGGCAGGGAGGCTAAGTAACATCTGATTTGAGGCAGAGGCAGGACCCAAACCCACTACTCAGACACCAGTGTCTGTGTGTCCTCCCGTTAATATATTCTCTCTGAGCCAGCGAAGTCCAGACACCCAAATAGTCTGACTGGGTTAGCTCTTTTAGGAGTTCAGGTGAATCCCAGCTCTCTGGAGAGTAAATTACTCCAAAGCAGGGACCAAATGGGACAGACTGAGCTGAGAAAGGAAGTTGGCTGGAAGATTATTGCTCAGACTGCTGTCTTCCTGGCAAGAACAGACCATTTTTGTTTAGTAAAATGATCAGAGTTCATCACCCCCACCTTCCCTTCAGTCGGGCCCTAAAGACACTAATAAAACAGTTCTGGATTTTTTTTTTCTACTATCTGGGATTTTGGAAACTTTACTTCAAATTTATGCCTGGACCTGGTATTCGGAGGAAGTGATGATTCACCTTGCATGAAACAGCTGTTGCCCTTGCTCTGGCCACTGGGCACTAATTGTGTCTTGCATTGACTATGGGGTTCCAGGGGACAGGGCACACCTTACTCACTGACCTGTGTCTGCTCAGTGTCTGGCATACACGCAGCAAATGGCCATTGAGATGAACTGGTATCCCAGTGCTTCCTGTTCCCAACTGAAGGAATGTAATTTAAGTTAAACCAGACAAATAACCATCAAGTCAGTTCCAAATGCTTCTGTTCCTGGGAAAAGTGTGAGCTTGGTTGATTTTTAGTTTTATCTGTAGAGCCGGCATTGTTTTTGTGTCTTGACCCATCTTATTTACTGGAGAGCTCTTTAGCTGGGACACATGGATTCCAGGGGCCCCACCCCTGGTGGCCCACCAAAGAATTTTATAACTGGGTAGTAACATTTGTAACATGTCCATTTTATCTGTGACTGTAACTGCCAACTTTTCCAAGAAAAAAAAATGAGGAAATTTGGAGAGAAATTATGGGAAGCCTGTAGTAATCTTGAAATACATTAAGTGTGCAGAGCTTCTTAGAAAATGGTTAAGTTTTTTACTAGCACAGGAAGATCGGAAAGCAGCACATGAATGAGGACAGCTGCTCTGTGGTCTGAGCACGCCTATTTGCATTTTTGCTGTTAGGGTAGCCGCGGCCTTTTTACTAATGTTGGTAATGCTCTGGTGGTTAGTTTCAATGATTTTCTTTATTGTGACTTGCAGATCAATCTCCTACATGGTTATTCCATTTAACCTGTATTCCCTAGGTTATTTCTTAAAGCACTTTATTGGACATCATCCTAAATTGAACTGCATTTACTATCCCTTGACCCAATTACTTAAATGGCCCACATCCATTTGATTTTGATTGTCTGTCCTCTTGCTCTTTGCTTTCCCTCTAATTTTACTATCAGTTGCAAAAGAGACTATTTAGTTTGGAGTCCTTTCTTTCCCAAACCACTGTCTCATTGAGCGACGCGACTCATAAAAGGCAGCTATTCTCATTTGAAAAACCCCAGTGCTTCCTTCTGAGTATGGTTTATTTCAACAATTCAATTCTACAAAGATTTATGGAATGTCTACTTTGTGATAAGACAAAGCTAGGAGCTATCTGCTTGTCCCTCTTCTTCCTTCGGAGTGAGTTTGCCAGGCAGCTGCCTCTGACCTCTGAGCAGGGTGTTTTTGCCCTGGATCTTGTCGGGTGGTTTTCCAGCCCCAGTTTCTATACACCTGGATTGCTGTCAACACTCCTGTCACAGTGCACAGCAAATGCCCAGCAGGTTAGTTGACTGGATCATTTGTGTGTTCGTAACTTCCAATTCACGGATAAGCCCTGTTTTTCCAGGTGTTCCCCTGTTGTAGTCCTGAGAGTGGTTTCTACTCCTTTTCTAATAATATTTGTACAGTGTGTTTGGTCCTGGTTAATATCTTAAATTGTGAAAAAAAAAGTCAGCATCAATACAATTTGTCATTTTCCATTCCATTAGGACTTTTCCTTTAAACTTCTGAACTCAAGGAAGATCCACCATCCTCTTTCCTTTCTCCTAAGCCTTGTAAACTGTGTTTTTATTGGCCTTCAGATTTGTTTAAGTAGAGTTAATGGTGAGAATGGAAATGATTTTTTCTGGGAAACCTGAATATTTATACCACATAAGTAAAGACATCTTTAGACAGGGCTCCTTTGTGGTCTTTTCCAATTTCCACCCTGGTGTGAAAGTGACATTTTGTTAAGCTTTCCCATCATTTGCTAATTCCCACTTCCATCTTGGTAGGTCAGTGCTACTGTCACCAATTTGCTGTTTAAATCCCTTTGCAACCAACTCTGCACTAGTCCACAGAGAGCCCAGTTGCAGGTGGAATGTTCTTCATGTGAGTTTCCGACCCTACCCATCCCAGTCAGTACAAACAGGATTTGACCTGCTCTTAGGAGGCAGGGGAAAGATCTTGTCTGAAGCCACTTAGTAGTTCAATGAGTAAAAACCCAGAAATTCCAGATTTGGGAATATTTGCCCTGATCACTCAACCATACTATAGTTCAAGCCACGGGTTATATTTTGAGTGACAGCAATTTGATTCAACCATGACATTGAACAGGAGATTGAATTACCAGGGTGTCGAGTTTGCTGAAGGGCAAGACAAAACAAAGCAGGAGAAGTGATGGCGAGAGGCAGAGTTTGGTGGCAAATGGAAGGAAATGGAATTAGCCTGTTATCTGAAAGAGCCGAGACTGGGGATTACGCTTGTGAGCCCATGGAGTGTTTTTTTTTTAAAACCATGCGCAATTTGGCTCCTCTGTGAAATGCTTTCTGTGTGATAGCCAAAATAAGGCCCTGATTCCAAACCAAAAAAAAAAAAAAAAAACCTGTATGTTTGAAAATATGAACTTTGGTCTTAGAAATGCTTCTCCTTTTCTTTCTTGTTGGATTTGTACTATGGCAAATGGAAGAAAAGGATTTGATTATTCCCACTTTGACCCTGCCCCCTTTCCTGGTGGTGTCTGGATTACACTAGACATTCTTACTAGTATGAGGATATAGCCATTTGGCAAAAAGAAATGGAAAGAAATAGGATTTTTTTTTTGTTTACAGCTGTATTGTATTCCAAAAGGAAGTGTGATTCTGTTACACGTGTGCTATATACTCTTAAATGTCTGGGCTGTGATATAACTGTGTGCTCATAATGAGGGTAGGGGGAGGCATGGCAGGCAGGGCCTTTTGAACATTAGATGTTAAATGTCCTTTCATGGAATGTGCTGATTCTCTCCATTTGATCTTCAAAACTTTGTGTAGAAATACGCTTCTCTGCTGAAGGATGATGTTTCTTTCTCTCAGAATTAAAGAGAAATATCTAATGTAAACAGTCTAGTGTGAATAATATGATCCTTAGCTGTAAGGAGCTTTTGAAATAAGTTCATTTGAAGGTTTGAATTTATTCTATATGTAAAATACAACATCCCAGAACTTCCCAACGTTCATATCAGGTACAATATATTTGACAGGAAGAGATCAGTTTTCTCTATTTACTCTGTCAACTACACACATTTCCTCTTCCATCCATTCATTTCAATAGAATGAGACTGGCTACTTTCGGCATTTGGCATTTGTTATAGTAGCTTGTATTTTTTCCAGATGACTTTAGTGTATATGTCAGCACTACGTACATAGAGCTCTATTTTTTTATTAAGAAGAATTCAGTCTAGCCCTTTTATACAGAAGAAAATAAAGCCATATGGAAAGATTTCATTTTTCAAATGTACTTTTAGCAGACAGAAAATTTAAATTCGCCTTTTGCAGAAAGCAGGTTGAGTTTGTTTCGTGTAGCTCTTGCTGTTGACTTGGACTCTGCACCCAGAGTGCTATGCTGTCTCCTGGCTTCTCATCACACTCAACATCCCTCTTGCCCTTGTTTAGACAGATGTGAAGAGGAAGAGGAACTTGGGCAGAGAGTTTGGAGAGCCAGACAAAGTCAGACATTCTTGGAAACTGATGCAATCTAGGTTTCAGAAGAGACTGTAAAGCCCCAAATACCTTTATCTGTTCCACAGTGATGCATGGGCCAGAATGGGTGGGCAGGGGGACTTCAAGCCAAGCATTGGCATCTGTGGCCCTTGGCAGATTGACATTTACAAGCCAGCTGTAATGGAAAACCCTTTCCTGAGATAGCTGCACTGCCTTCATTTAGAGATCATCACTGCTTTGTAGAATCTCATGGAATCATAAAATAAAGATACAAGACAAAAAATGTCCTGGAAGACATCTTATGTATATATAGAACAATCCACTGTTCAAAAAGCAAAAATCATATGCAATGTATCTTGTAAGATATATTTTGATTGAGAAAGATAATGGTTATGAATAGAAATACATCTAGGTTCCTTTAAAATACCAAGCACCACACTCATTTATGAATATGTAAATGTTGATTGCAATCAGCCAGGATTGGGTGGCATCTCTTCTCACCTCCAGAGTGGGCTAAAGCAGATTGGAGATTTTCAGGACACGTAATAATAGATAGAAGACCCAGGGGGAAAAATAAATTCCAATGGGAAAGGCCAATTGAAAAGACATAGGCCATAAGAAGGAGCATTAGAAGACATTTCTTTACCCGTGAGCTGCTCCTGTTATTTCAATAAGAAGAGACCGGTGGCTTATACACTATGGAAAAAGCTGGGTAAGCACATTCAAGATTGTGTGTTTTCTTAACAAAGTGGTTGGCAGGGAAGTATAGATTAATATGAAATATTCAATAAAGAATTGAATGGAAAGCAGCTGTAAAGTTATTAAAAATCAAGTAAGAAGGGACAGTATATGCTTGTTTTTAGCCATTCCTCTTCTGGGTTCTTTTTTAGATTAGTGGTGTCAAATGATTCATAAATGAGACTTTTGAGCGTTCTACTTTATTGTTGTAAACTAAATTTAAATATTTCCATATGTCATAGTATGTTGTTCCTTGGTGTTTTTAGTATCTAGTGTTTTATATTTTAAATTGCAGGTTGCAAGTAATTAATGAGTAGGAGAATCTAATTTAGTGGTTTGCAACCAGTATTCTTTCTTAATATTATATTGAAGTACAGTCATGCATCTCTTAACTATAAGGACACACTCTGAAAAATACGTCATTAGGCATTATTGTCATTGTGCAAACATCACAGAGTATACTTACGCAAACTGAGATGGTTATGATGTCACTAGGTGATATAATCTCATGGAACCACTACTGTGTATGTGGTCCATGGTCAACCAAAATGCCATTTTGCAGCTTAGGACTATAATATACATGCATATCCAGTTTGATACATCTTCACAAATTGAACACATTTGTGTAACCAGCACCCAGATGAAAAAGCAATGAAAAAATGAGGTTCCCTAGAAACTCTTCTCGGGGCTCTTTCAAATCACTACCTCTCCAAAAGTAACCCACTGGCCTGACCTCTAATAGAGCAGATTAGTTGGAGCTTCTTTAGAAATTTGTAAGAATAGAATCACATGATACAAGTTCTTTTGTTTCTAACATATTATATAGAATCCATGCATATTGTTGCAAACAATTGTACTGCTCCACTGTGTGAATATGCCAACAGTCATTTGTCCATCCTACTTTTGACAAGCCTTTGGGTAGTTTCCAATTTTTTTATCCTACGGACATTGTTTTTGTTCATATTGTTTCTGTCAATATTCTAAACGATTCGACTGGTGACCACAGGCACTCATTTCTCTTGAGTATGTACCTATGGGTGAAATTGCTAGGTCATAGGATGTGATTTATCTGACTATTGTGTATCTTGTTAAAGAGCTTCCCAAAGTGGTTGTATTAATTAAGAATCAAATATAATAGAATAAATAGAACTAGAACAGAATAGAATGGGAAAAAATGGTAGCTTGCATCACATAATGTGGTAGCAACTATTGTTTCTTTGAATGTTTTTTATTTTATTTTTTCTGGTGCTGTGGATTGAACCCAGGGGCATCCTACCTTCCAGTTATACCTCTATCCCTATTTCATTTTTTATTTTGAAACAGGGTCTAGTTAAGTTGCCGAGGCCGGACTTAAACCTATATCCTCCTATCTCAGCCTCCCAAGTACTGGGACTTGGAGGTGTGTACCACCATACCTGCCCCAAATATTTGTTTTAATTATATAGATATTTAATGCTTATAGCCAATCTCAGTATGAAATATACTTCTTTTCTGAGTCACCATAAAAAAAAAACTTCAAGAAATAGTTGTCTAGTCTCTAGGCACAAGTCCAAACAATTATGTTGACTGTCTCACTTTCGTGAGCCAATTGTTCTGGTGAAAGTGAGTAATAAAAAAGGCAGAGTCTTAGAGTGGGAAAATCACGAAACTCTTTGAGGATCTGGATTAACTTTCAACAACAATAACATTTAAAAACAGGCTGTGATAAGAGCTATAAGAGAAATGAAAGCAGAAGGCTGAATAATTATTTGAGCTTTTGAGTCAGTCAAAACAGCAACCTGGATAGCTTCATGTTGTTATTTCTGGGCCTGGACACTGGCAGTGTCTGTGGGGGACCCTTTAAAGGCCTTTCCACACACTGATCCCAGATTAAGCTTAACTAGTTCCTCAACCAAGGAAACCAACCACTCCCCAAGTCCAAGACAAAGGACTCATTTCATCATAATAAGGAAAAGAGTTTACATGCAAAGCCCATTTGCCTGAGTTTCCTGACAAGAACGTAGTGTGCATCATGAAAGAGCCTGGCATAGTTGAGAGCCTGAGATTGAGTGTATCCTGGATCCATTACCTATGACCTCCTCTCCTCTCCTCTCCTCTCCTCTCCTCTCCTCTCCTCTCCT
>PVLC010013354.1:0-23729 GCA_004027655.1 Graphiurus murinus | reverse complement strand
GTAAGTCTTATGTTATTCCTTCTTTAAATATCCTCCAGCATTCCTGTTGCCTTTATGGAAACTTCCTTGAGAGGCCTAGTGCCTCCTGCCCTCCTTGCCTCTCTAGGCCTATTGATTAACATTGTCTCTTGCTTTTAGCCATACTGAGCTGCCTTTAGTCCTTTGAATGCATGTTTGAGCACTTACCCTGAGTGTTCCCAGCCCCCTTTTGTGCCTGTCAATTCCTGCTCATCTTTCAGGACGTCTTCTCTAGGAGGCCCTCCCAAAGTCGGAACAACTGATGTGCCTACTGATTCTTTTCTTAGCATGCTGTATTGGATTTGCTTATTTTGTCTTCTTCCCCACTGCTTGTAAGATCTGTAGGCATGGGGGCAATGTTTTTCTCATTCATCTTTGAATCTTTAAGACAGTGTTTATGGGGTCAAACATAAAACACAGGATTCTCAGTAGGGTGGAATTGCAGATATTTTATTTTCATCTTTCTACTTGTTATTAATTTTTGCACAACAGACATGCATGACCTGTGTTTGTAAAATTATGAAAGTGTTGCAACAAGTTATAATATCAAAAAGTAAACTAAAAAATCAGGTAACTGTAGGAAAAGAGTAAAGGGAGGTGAATCTGTTATTTGTGACAGGTATTTAAAGGGTGAATAGCATTCAGAGTCCCTGGCTGCCCCTAAAGCCTTATTTGTTAGTAAAATTTAGTGTGGAGAGTGTAGGATCTAGCCTATTCAAGGCAGGTAAAATTAGAGAAGAATTAATTATAAGGAGGAGGAGGATCATTTGGAAGAAATAGAGGGGAACAGCTGTGAGAGTTCTTGGGAAATTTTGAAAAAAAAAATAAAAGTTCCAAGTCAAAGAAAAGTAAGAGCTGCAGAACCTGGTAATCTGAGAAGAAGCAAGAGGAACAAGAAGTATAATATCTGAGAGAGAGAGAGAAAGAGAGAGAGAGAGAAAAAGAGAGGGGGGGGGGACAGGGGTAAAGGACAGAAAAAGAAAGGAAGAAAGAAATATGGCTTAGTAGGAAAAAAGATATATGTCAGAAAGATATCTGGGGGACCAAGTCAGGAAGAAACAGAAAGTAAGCATGGTGACAGGCGCTCCTCAGAGCAGAGTTTCTGGTCTCCTGCAGGTGGTAGACCTACTTCATTCTGCCCTCCAGGTGCAGCTGTCATAGCCACGGGGTCCTGCAGGATCGCTGAAAAGTCCTCTTTGGGTCACTCTTTTCTCTGGAAGCTTTTTGTCTTCCCAAGTTAAGTGCACTGGGCCTCTGGTGTGAGCCAGTTATTTACATTTTGAAATGTGAGTGTTCAATGTGAACTTTCCCTACCCTGTTGTATATGTGTGCCTGGGACAAAAGACACGACTTAGCTGTCAGTGCACCGAGGTATGCAGCCTGCCTGGGGGTCAGATCACAAAGCAAAGCTGTTTAAAAAGCACAGGGCTCATCTTGGGAGACAACTGTGAGTCCATGCAGCACTTGTCAGCAGTGCTATAGAAGGGATTGAGGATGGGAAGGAATGTCTAGAGAAAACATCATATGCATGGAAGGGTGCCATAAAGTGTTTTAAACTGGTGTGAAGTCAGGTTTGAAGTGTCGAAGTCAGAGGGTAAGCTCTTTTTTCCCTGGAGCCCAGGTCATTCTTTGGCATACTTTTCAGAAAACTAGTTGTGGTAGTTGCAAAACAGCTGCACTGAGACTCATGACTCTGAGTCCTCCTGCTGGTTTACACAGATTGATCAGGGTTTGCAGGTTGCTTTTAACTCAAGTACCAACTCCGGCTGATTGACAGAGGCTCTCTGGGGCACTGTGTTGAGAACAATTCTAGGCCAGAGTCCAGTAGTGATCATGTTTCCTTGGGTTTAAGAGGGGCTAGTGGTCACACCATATCATTTATTTTCGATTCCTGCCATAGATTCTGCTTTAACCATCAACAAATGGTCTTCAAAACGCATAATCTTGGCCACTGTCTAGTGACTTTACCCAGTAAAATGGATCTTGGAGTTGAAAGGGATAATGCAGGTGCTTCTATCATTCCTGGGGAAGAACTTAACCTTCATGAGATGATGAAATTCAATATATGGAACAACACAGGCTGAGCAAAGTGAAATTTGCTCTGTGTCATGGACTTGAATGTATTTATGAGGTGATAGAGATTATTGGTGAGGTTGGTTGTTGAATTTGTGAACAATCACAGAAAGTGGGGTTTGGCAGAGGTAGGTTGGCTTGCTGGCTTCAGGGATTCATCTTTTTCTGTCTTTGGCATGGAACTCAGGTAAACTTTTTGGTTTTTTGGTGTTATTTTCCCATTAGAATGATTCATAACTAGTGTTATGCACTCCAGTTCAGAGTTTGAGTGTAATATTTTATAATCCATTCTGGTAACTATTCTATTCTGTTTGCAGATACATATGCTCATGTGAAAAATACTAAGGGCCATCCATGTCTCTGTCTTTGGGAAACTGTTATTATGTTGTAGAAATAGCATGGGTTTGGGAGCAAGACTGTCCTAGCTTCAACCTGGGCTCTGTTACATATTTGCTGGAAAATCTTCGATAAGTTAATTAAGCTCATAACTTCAGTTTCCTTGCCTATAAAATGAGGATAATAACACCTTCTCATGTGATTGTTCTGAATGTTAAATAGGAAAATGCGTGTCTCTTTAGGGTTCTTAGTTGCAGGCAACAGAATTTGCTTTAGCTACTCTAAATTTTGATAAAGCAAATTCTGTTGCCTGCAACTAAGAACCTTAAACAGAAAGGTATCTATTAAGGGACACTAGCTCATGAAATCACTGGAAATGCAAAAGGAATGGCCTCTAGGCTGGGCTTCCAAAAAAATGACACAGTAGAACTAGCCTACTAAAGAAGTTGCTGCCACAGTAAATCCCAGACCAGATTGCCTTTGCCCTGATGGAGAAATTGATAAATTAAAAACTTTCCTTGCTGCTACTGGTCCTAGAAGAATCAAATGCCTCCACTTTGGTGCTTACCAGGAAGTCTGGACTCACCTGAGTGGCCCCCATATCTCACTGTGCCCTTCTTTTCTTTTCCCACCCCTAGTCCTGATATGTCCTCTTCAGAGTGTTATGGTCCTTTCTGCAGAGATGACTTGCTTTTGGCTTTGGCCATCTGTTTTGCTGTTATTTATACCTTGCAGTCCAGAATGACTCCCCTCCTGCTCTCTATTCCTTAGACTCTTACTTAAGGGTACAACTCAAGTTCTGTTCCAAGCTTCAAAGCATTAACTCAACACTCCATCCTTCAATTTGTAAAATGATCTCTGGTTAGCCTTATTTCATCTAGCGATCTCTTTGCCTGTTACCTTAAAATTTTATTGTTGTGATTTTTGAATGCACTGTAATCTGCTTTTCTCAAACTGAGTTTCTTGATAACAAGGATACATGTAAACAAAGTTTGATCATCTCTATAGTATGTAGGCATGGTATAATCTCAGAAAAATACTAGTTGGTAATAGGCCAACTGGAATGTTGGCATTCTTGGAAGAACTGGCTCCATCAGAAACTAGTGGATGCTGTGATGGGCTACTCAGATTTCCCTCTGAGAATGGAAGATTGTCCTCTGGCTATTTTTAAAAATATACTTTTATTGGTGTATTGTAACTATACATCATAGGGATGTTTGAAGTGAAATAAACATGCATGCACAGAGTACTTGGTGTATTTTCTTCCAATCTCACCCTATTCCTCCTTCCTCCCTCCCTGTACATGTTAGTGAGATTGGCGGTGATACTTTCATATATGGACATGGCATTATTTGAACTACTTGCTTCCTCAGTCTCCCTTTTCCCTTCCCAACTTCCCTCCCTCAATTCCCTTCCACTCTTCTACTGGTCTCTCTGCTTATTTATCTGAAGTTCCTTATTTTTCCTATTATCTCTCTAGCTTCCACATATGGGAGAAAACATATGACCCTTGACTTTCTATGACTGGCTGATTTCAATAAACACAATATTCTCTAGTTCCATCCATTTTCCTGTAAATGACAAAATTTCATTCTTCTTGATGGCTGAGTAAAATTCTGTTGTGTGTATATACCACATTTTATCTATCAGTTCATCTGTTGATGGACACCTAGGTTGGGTCCATGCTTTGGCTATTGTGAATTGTGCTGCTATAAACATGGATATGTGTGTATCACTATAGTATTCTGACTTTACTTCTTTTGGAAAGATGCTAAGAAGTGTCAGAGCTGTGTCATATGGTAGTTCCATTCCATAGTCTTTTGAGGAACCTCCAAAGTAGTTGTACTAATTTACAGTCCCACCAACAATGTATGATAATCCCTATTCCCCCAAATTCTCACCAACATTTATTATTTTACGTATTCTTGATGATTGGCATTATAATTGGAGTTAGTTTTCCTGAATGCTAAGGATGTTGAACATTTTTTTTTATATATTTATTGGCCATTTGTATTACTTCTTTGAGAAGTGTCTATTTAGTTCAACTGCCCATTGATTGATTGGGTTACTTTTTGGGTGTTAAGTTTGTTTGAGTACTGTATATAATAGATGAATGGATAAAGAAAATGTGGTATATACACACAATGGAGGTTTACTCAGCCATAAAGAAGAACAAAATTAGTCACTTGTAGAAAAATGGACAGAACTAGAAATCATCATGCTGAGATCAGCCAGATTTAGGAAATCCAGGACTGCATGTTTCTCTCATATGTGGAAGCTAGAGAGAAAAGTAGGAAAGGAAAAAAAAAAAAAAGGACCTCATGAAAATGAGAAGAGAGACTAGTAGAGTAGTGGCAGATTAGGGAGGGAGGAGAGGAGGGAAAGAGGAGGCTTTTGGAAGGAAACAGATCAAATAAGTTTATGTGTGCATATGAATGTAACATTATGAATCTCACTTATATACAGGGAAGAAGGGGGAGGGGAACGGTGTGGGGGGGAAGAACACCGCATGATGTGTGCATACAGGAATGTATTACTTTGAATCTCACTATGATGTATATTATAATGCACAATATAAAAATAATAAAAGCAATAATTAAACTTATTTCAAATTTACCATCAATTTAATATACATATATATTAATTTTATTGTTTTTCAGTGATAATTTGTGGAGACATTAGCTGTTTTAACATTTTTATTTATAAATGGGACTGTATTTCTTGTGGAATTTGTAATCATAATACACGCAGAATATGGCTGCCTTCCTTCCTCCTCAGATCAGAGTCACATAGTTAGAAGCATTTTTAGATTTTATCCAGTGAATCTATGTCTTCTAGTTTACATATAAGGGTAAAGGAAATGAAAAGACTTGTTCAGACTCAAGCTCTACCTAATAGTTAAATCTAATCTAGTACCTTCATATCCTGTACACTGTATGGTGTGGTCCCTTCCCCCTGTCTGTTTTTTGGGTGATTTTTTGTATTAATCATCTCTCACACAGGCCTGAAGGATTTTTTTTTTTACTTGTATTTTTTTAATGCCATGCCGAACAATTTGGTCTAGTCATAGATCAGAGCATTCGAATTCCATAAAGTAGCAAACACCCAAACAAATTTAATTTGGTCAAAAAATTGTTGGTTTTGGACTCCATGATGATACTGACAGAAGTATTTACTTCTCAAATTTTCTATTGTACCTGCTTTGGTGACATGCAGTGGCTTTACATGAGCAAACACATAGAAGAGGGCAGCAGGGCCATATCCTTTTGTATCTTAAATAGAATACAAGAACAAATAAGAGAATAAAAGGAGGACACATTTTAAGGTGTCTCCCACTTCACTTCCCCTCCAAAAGTCAGCTTTATGTGCCTACCTTTTATACTCATAGATTTCGGTGAGGCTTTGTCTTGTAACTCTCTCTTAACATTGGGGAAACTTGACTGGCTTTGGGCGAGCTGTGTTTTTATAATTAATCATGAACTTGGATTCACTCTTTAGTCTTTTGGTGGGAGCGAAGTGTGTCTATCGAGTTAGTCTGGAACCAAGGACTGAGCCAGTGTTAAGTAAGTGGCAATTTAGCTTTTGTTTGGCTGAGTTGGTTCTCTGTTGAGAGTCAAAGGAGAATATAAAGCAGAGTAAATATTTTGGTTCTATTTGATGTCTCTACAAATTAAACCCACCAGAACAGTGGGAACCTGTTCTGTTACTTTAAGAAAGGTGAGGGCTAGCCAGAGCTGTTTTCCCATAACCTGTGTAACAAAACAAAGCAAACAAAACTGAACAACAGCTGAAAAAAGAAAAGGAAAGGGTGGAAGTAGTGAATATAAGGAAGAATGAACCCCGATGTTCAATTTCAATGGACTTTAAGGTATCAGTACCTAAATTCTTTGGTTGGGATTATAACACATTTTGAGAAAGTAGTTTGGGGCCTCTGTATGACTTCCTCGATCTCAAATAGCTCTTGATTATAATTGTTATCATTAGATAATAGATGTTTGATTTACAGATCCTGAACCTCTAAGGATAACCACACTAATAAGCACCATTATTTCTTTTTTTTTTTTTTTTTTTTTTTTTTTGCGGTACTGGGGATTGAACTCAGGGGCATTCTACTTCCAAGCTACACTCCGAGACCCATTTTTTATTCTTTATTTTGAAACCGAGTCTCACTAAGTTGCGGAGTGACTTACTAGGTAGCTGAGGCTGGCCGCGAACCCAGATTCTCCGGTCTCAGCCTCCCGAATGCTGGGATTACAAGCGTGCGCCACCACGCCCGGCTCCATTATTTCTTTTTGGTGGAATTAAACGTCAGGTTGAAATTGTGCAGTTGCTACCTGCCTTGAGAAGTGCTCCTTCCTTCCCTCGTTTTCAGGCAATGGTGATGTTTACAGTTATCCCCACTTCCCAGCAGACATTGATTACTGACAGGGAACTCATCGGTGATGGGCCAGCCACACTGTACATGGGTCTACAGAGATACTTCAGCAAAACAAACACTTCAACATTCTAACTTTTACCAGTAATACTCCATTATGTTAAAGAACTATCATTCTGCATAGTGGGGCTTTCTATTCTTATTTATGAGCTTAAGTGTTATGAATATTACATTTTAAGGCCAGATCTGTATTATTACCACTAATACTATTATAATGGCCATTTATTGACTGTGTCAGACATCACAATGGAGGCTTTGCCTATACTACATTTAATTTTTTTCTGTAACATTACAAGTTAGGTGTCATTATATCCATTATATCCACTTTATATACGAAAAATGGAGGCTTGAGATGTGAAATAACTTACCTGAGATCCCACAACTGGCTTGTAAGACTTGAAATTCAAAGTCAGTTTTGTTTAGGCTTAAAGCCCTTAGGCCTTTCATTTTATCACTGGGAAAATGCTATCTGTATGATGTAAGTAATCTGGAGGTGGATTAACTTGATCCTTTCCATTTTCTGCCTTCTTTTTTTTTAAATTAGGGTGCCCCCCCCCCCCGCCTTGTCCATCACCTTCAGTTAAGTCAACTTCTTTGCTTATCTAGTGTTTCTCCTTTTTCATCTGGAGACCCTCTTATGCCCCATCTTTTCCCTAGCATCTGCATATTAGGGAGAACATATGCTTTTTTACTCTTTGTGACTGGCTAATCTCACTTAACATAATGTTTTCCAGTTGCATCCATTTCCCTGCAAATCTACAAATAACATGATTTTGTTCTTCTTTATGGCTGAGTAAAATTCCATTGTGTACATATCCCATAATTTTGTAATCCATTCATCTGTAGATGGACATCTTGGCTGTTTCCATAGTTTGGCAATTGTGAATTGTGCAGCTATAGACATAGATACACATGCATAGGTCTGATAGTTTGGTTTCCATTCTTTTGGGTAGATACCCAGAAGTGGTATTGCTGGATTATATGGTAGGTTCATTTCCATTCATCTGAGGATCCTCTATACTGTTTTCCAAAGTGGTTGCACTAATTTGCAATCCCACCAACAATGTATTAGGGTTCTCACTTCTTCACACCCTTGCCATCATTTGTTGTTGTTTGTGTTTTTTATGATTGCCATTCTGATTGGAGTTAGGTGAAGTCTCAAGGTAGTTTTGATTTGCATCTCTCTGCCTTCTTTTTTTTTTTTTTTTTATCATAAATGCTATGTCTTTAGGACCTAACGTGGAAGTTGTAATACTTAAGTACCAAGCCATTGGTGGTAGTCATAAGGGATGCTTGGGTTTGAATCTTCTTTCAGCCACTTACAAGTCATGTGACCCCAGGTAAGTCACTCAGCCTGGTCCCACAGGAGCTCTGCAGCAAAGTCTCATGTCAGGTGGGAAAGGTGGCCAGTCACAATCCCTCACCAGTCATTCCTTGGCTGAGAGTCAGAAACTGGACAGGAGTTGAGAAGATGCGAAAGTTCAGGCAGTTTCCTCTCTCTGCACCTCTGGCGAGCAGTGCTGCCTGTGTTAACCCCCAAACACCAAGGAACTGGAGAAGGTGGAGCACACAGTGCTGGAGACCAGGTCTGAGGACTCTGGCAAGAGCACAGGCAATGACTCTGCAGTGTGTGAATCATGTCACTCCTTAGCTAATGCACTGTGGACACATCTTGTGCCATTGGGATGGCTCCGGTGGGCCTGGACTTGTGATTTCTGCCACTTGTGAGTGTACCTGGAAGCCTTTATCCCTACCTCCTTTATCTGCCTTGATAAGTGGAACCTTGCACTTGTGACCTTGTGCCCAGATACCAAGTATACAAAGAGGAGAAAGGCAAAGTCTCTGTCATTTGCAACTCTCTGGATATGAAGGAGGCAGCAATGTATATAGTTGGCCAACATAATTCCTAAAGACTGCATTTGGGACCATAAAGAGGTCAAAACCTTTTCCTAAGTCATAAGACTTCTCAAATTTTTAACCTGGGGTATCAATTTTCCAGTTAAAAGTACCCCACTGAGTAAGTTCTTTTATGGCTAAATCCCATGAGTTATGCTTATTTAATATAATGGTTACATTGCTAATAATTCTTAAAATTATTTCCATGGGAAAAACTCACCGTGTTCCTGTACAATGGAATATGGTACTTGGATACGCCCAGTGTTAGTCAGCTTTTTGTCACTGTGACAAAAATACCTGACAAGAACAACTGAAAGGAGGAAAAGTTTATTTTGGCTCACCGTTTCAAAGGATCCAGTCCATGGGTCCAAAGCAGAAACATCATGGCAGAAGGGTGTGACACAGGAAAGCTCCCTAGCTCCTGGCAACTGGGAAACAGAGGGAGAAAAACGGGGTGGGAGGAGGGACCACGGACAGAGAGAGTCCCCAAGGCCATGTCCCCAGTGACCTACTTCCTTCAGTCATGCCCCATCTGCCTGTAGTTTTTACCACCTCCCAGTAAGTCCATTCAAACTTGGAATCCATCAGGTGATCCACTGATGTCAGCCTCTCATGAGCCAGTCGTTTCACCTTTGACCATTGCTTGGTTGCCTGACACATAAACTTTGGGGGACATTCCAGCTCCAAACAGTAACACTGCTTTATTTGCCCTTGCTGTATACCACGATGGTTGTAAGCATCCTGGCCAATGAATTCATAGTTCTGACTTAAGAACCAGATGCATGACTTTCAGGCTCCTGGGATCATAGCTAATGTAGAGTGAACTGAGCTACTGCTGCCTTCACTGGTCTGCTTAAAGTGACAGCAGCATCAGATCCATGGAACCTCAAGTCCAGGGCCCCAGCCCTCACCTCTCTGCCTTCATCCTTAGCTGCAGACCCTCGCTTGGGTTCCTTTCCAGGATATGGATCCCACATAGACAAGGAAAGTGATTTCCCCCCAGTGGCATTTTGATAGGCCTCCAGGACTTGAATAAAAGGCAATCCGGATGCTAATGCTCAGGGAGTGAGTGCACCGTCTGAACTCTTTGCAGAATTATGTGCTGTGCGTGACTCAAAGAACCTGCACGCTCTATTCAATTCTGCAAAAGTTTTGTGGAGTAAAGTTTTCTTTTAAACCATGGTCAACAAACTTGGTCCATGGGCCAAATCCAGCCTCTGCCTGTTTTTCTGTGGCCTGTGAGTTAATACTGGTTTATTACATTTTTAAATGGGGGTGGGGAGAATATTTTGTGACATGAAAATTGCATGAAATTCACATTTCAGAGTTCATGGATAAAGTTTTATTGGAACATGGCCACATTTCTTCCTTTACATGTTGATTATGACTACAGTACAGGTGTAATACTTGTGACAGAGACCACATGGCCCACAAAGCCTACATTATTTATTATCTGGCCATTTTTGGAAAAAGATTGCTGATTCTGGATCTAAACTATTATGCTACCTCCTGATTACAAATTCATCTCTTTCTACGATGTTCTCTTTTCCTCACATTAACCATTTTACTTTTGATTCTGATGTTTGGGTAGTGGTAGTGAGGAGGTTGCTGATTTAGACAATGAATCCTGTCCTGCTAGTAGGTTTCAGTATAATGGACAGCCCACTCAACAAGATCAGAGTCAGGACACCTGAGACTCAGACTTGGTTCTGTCACTAGCTAAGAGAACCTAGAGAAGCCATTTCACTTTCTGGGGCTTTGAAGAGTGGACAATTTTGCAGGTTCTCAATTTGTGCTTTGAAGGCTTCTAATCAGCCTTTGAGTCCTTTCAGGATCTTACTTCTTGATCTTAAACCAGTCTCCTCCTACCCCCTGAGTATAGATTATACATACTGTGCATTTGCATAAGAGCGTAATGCATAAAAAGGATTGGCTGCTAGCAGTTTTTGAAAAGCTGCAGAACAAGATCATCCCCAATATCCCTCACAGTCCCTTGAGACGAAGAGGAAGGAAGAGCTTTTGGGATATGATACTACTCCGGTTTAAGCCATAGGCAGGAGATGCTGACCTTCAAATTCTAAATCCAGCTTGCTGGCATATTATGTAATAGTCCACCTGTTTCAGTTTTCCATCTGGATAACAGAACTAGAACATAACTGGGTTCTCCAAAACATACGGTCTTTATGGCAATGTACACTATTGGAAGAAGAAATGGTCAAGCTAGCTTATTCTGATCTTCAGCTTACTGAAAATTCACCAGTGTAGATTCCACTAAAGAAACTGAATGGTGAGGAGCATCTTATTTCTTTCATGTCAACATTGGAGATTGACAGAGCTTTGGATTTTTTTTTAAGAGCAATTCTCTAAAAAAAAAACAAAAACTGATTTGAATTCAGTGTTGATTTTTGTGCTCAGAGGTAGACCATTATGGTTTTTATTGGTGAAGTTCATTAGAAAGCTTTTTGAAAAAAAAGTGAATATAATAAGCCTCTATTTTCCCTTACTCCCTAACATAGACATGACTGGGTATTTTTAGATGCATTATCTTTGAATTGATAAACATCTTTGGTTATTATTTTAAGAAGGCAAGCTTAACGGAATTTTCAGTCTGCATTCCGTGTGTTTTATGCCCATTTGCAAATGACCATTCATTCACCCACTTGAAGTGATTAATGATCGAGGGCAGGCAAATTGCTTAAGATACAGATTTGATTTATTTTTACTAAATGCTGCTTAATGGTGGGTGCATTGGGGAGATGGTGCTGATAATTTTTCTACAGTCAAATTTTGGAAGTATAAGTGAGTGAAAAGAGATAGAAGGGATGCTCAAAGAAACAACAGAAGAGTCTATTAAATTTTATATAGCTAGCCACACTCAATGGATTCAATAAAAGTTTATTGACTATCAAATGCCAAGCATTGTGGTGGATATGACCAATGAATTGGACAGAGATCTGCTTTCAAGGGACCAGCTTCTTGGAGAGGAGTTCAGAGGCAAAGAGGGGATCCTCCCTGCTTAGCTCAGACCCCCCCTCCCTTCCCTGGCCCATTGGCTCTTAGTGATTTGGAGTCCAGCTGGCGGGGAGGTTTTAGCTTGAAGGAAACATTGCATGACATGGATAATTTCTCTTATCGTTTCCAATCCTCTTCCCAACTTCCAGTTTTGACAGCATTGATTTATGCTTCAAATTGTCTTCAGATAGGAGACTTGAAGATGCTACATGGACTCACAATTGCATCCATTTAACATGAGGTTTGGAGCACTGTCTACAATGGAACATTTGGGAATAGAATTGTGGAAGCTTGAATCCAAGTCTTCCAAATGTGATGTTTCACTGCCAGGGTTCCCAAGGAAAGCCTGGAATCCCACCCTGGGTGTGCAGTTGAGACTGAATTGTTGGCTCTGCCACCACATTCTGTCACTCCTGGCCAGTCGCTTAGATTCCTTCTCAGGTTCCTGGATGGGGGCTGGAGCTAGCCCTTCCTCTGTTCACTCTCCCTCACAGCATTTATGTGGTAATTCCCTGAAAGATAGCTCTTACCTACTCATCTTTTATTGGAAGCCTCCTTGACCATATTTGATCAAGACTGAGAAGCCATGGTGGAATGAAGTACTCCAAGATTTACAATCACACCGGGGTGGCTGGAGGGACTGAGGGTGTATTTCAAAGCCTGGTTCCATCTCCTGAGTTGGGAACTTTGAAAGGAACTTGGACTTTGGGGGGTTCAAATTTGTTAGTTCTTGGCCAAGCACAACTTTCCATTCCTAAGGAAGAAGTCTATAAAAAGGCCATTTGGACTTCAAAGAGATGATATTTTGATGCATTAAGTGTGCATATGAATCAGAAACATGTGGATTAAATTTCCCGTTCAAACACGTGGCCTCGAAAATTTCAGGGGAAAGTGTCTGGCAAATTGTGCCTGGGATTTGGCTAGCGATGGAACTTTTCTCATGTTTGGGAAGTTTTATCTTCTTCCACATGCCCCCCTGTGATGTGATTAATGTAAACCTAGAGGGTGGCAGGGAAAAAAATTGCCTCGTGATGAATATATATTGAGTTTACCAAAAGGGAGGAGGGGATGGACCTTCACTTGAAGGGTTAGTGCGGTTTACAGAAACTCCAAACCCAACCAAATAATTTTTTCCTGGAATAAGGGCATGGGAAAGCAAGACACCAATTACCCTGGCGACAAAAGCTGTGGGACAGTTGGCTCTGCTTAATGACTAGTGTCCTGCCCTTTCAGTCTAAGGCCACCATCAATATTGATGTGACCTTTCCTAGGCAGGTCTTAAATATCTCAAGAGATAGGCCAGCCCTTCTGAGCTTGGCTGCCAAGGCACCAGTCCTCTGCACAAACTGGTTGCGGTGTTCATCTGTAGCTCACTGTTTATAGTGTCTGTAGGATGCCCTCCTGGGTTCTCTAGGAGACACTATCTGTGAGCAAGAGGAGCAAGGACATGCACCAATGTCAGCTTCAGTGTAGCTCTCCACCGAGAATGAATGACTCCAAATGCAAACCAGCGCAAATACAAAAATGTCCTCCTTCCATCCTTGAGAAGATTATCGGGCCCAAACCATTGTTCAGTTGAAGGTCAGACATGACATCCTTTCCTTCTTTTTGTTCCATAATCATGTATTTCCCCACTCTGGATATAAATAATTCTTATGAATTGTAGATGTTTCAAAAACACAATTATACAAAAGAAAATAAAAATCAGTAATAACCCCATAACTCAGTCACCATTAACACGGACATTTTCCCATCCCATTAGCTATTTTCCAAAATATGACTTTTAATAGCCCTTTCAAATTCCACAGTACAGATGTCTTGGAATCGATTTAACCAGTCCCCAACTGTAAATATTTAGTGTGCCCCCCTCTTTTTGCTATGATAGTGCAGTGATAAACATTTCTGAACAAAGATCTGTGTTCCTATCTTTGATTATTTCCTTAAGGTAGATTCCTAGCAGGAAGATTTCTGATTTAGATGGTGTGAACATTTTTACACATTTTGATACATGATTCCAAGTAGGTTTCCAGGAAGTTTGCATGAATTTATACTCCCATATGCAGCATTCTTGAGGGTCTCATCCATTCTTTGAATCCATTACAGTGTTGGAGACTGCAGTCATGAGCAGCCTCACAGATGGGGATATTTCTGAATCTTTTGTCCTCCAGGAAGAATGGTAGTGACCATGGGTACTAACCACTGAGCCTTGGAAGAGATGAGAGCCCTGCAGAGCATTTAAAAGTATCTTGCTGGCTTTAGAGTATATTGACTAAGTTTTTCTTCTTCCCACCCATCAGGGCTCTCATCACACCCTCTTTGAGTTGGCCTAAGAAATTACATGACTCCTTCCCTAGGGCTCCCTACAAACTGGCCGGCTCTAGGCTGGATGCAAGGCAGAGGTTCTCTTCCAAGCTCAAGGTAGAATTTATCTTCCAAAGACATGAGAACCATACCTTGACTTCCCAACCCAAAGAGGCTAAATGGGAGCCAGGGCTGAGTGTGGTAGTACATGCCTGTAATCCCAATACTTGGAAGGCTGAGGCAGGAGGATCACAGGTTTGAAGCCAGCCTCAGCAACTTAATGAGACCCTGTTTCCAAATAATAAAATAAAAAAGGGCTGGGCATATATCTCAGAGGTAGAATGCCCTGGGTTAAATCCCCAGTAAAACACACACACACACACACACACACACACACACACACACAATCAATAATAAAAATAAATAAATGGGAGAGGATCTGGGACAATTAGGCCGCATATGACCCCAAACCTAGGATGCTGTATCTACATTGGCTAAGGGGGGTTACTTACTTTTTGGCTATTAACCTAGAGCTGAATGAACTGTATTATCTTATTCATTCCTTCTAACTGCAACAGGGGATCTTAGCATCAAAGGGATGGCACTCCATGTGTATAATCCAGTCTTTCCATTTAAGTAGGATAATGCCTTCCAGGATCTGTGACCCCAGATTACGCCTGTGTCATCTTTCCCTGCTCCCATGGCTTAGAAATTCAAATTAGTATTAATTCTAGGTTAAACAACATACACTTTGGGAAAGTAATTTTCTGTTATTTTCCATCAGAAAGCAAGCCATCAATTAACAATTTCCAAAGTCGAATATACAGATTTTGCAATTATTTTGTTGAATTGTCCATGACCCCAAAATTTACTCTCTTCATTAACCAAGTACTTATAATATAATTGGTGGGACTATGAAAACAATATTTTAAAAACATTTTAAAAACTAAAAAGAAAAAAAATAGCTCCTAAGAAATGTTCAATTACTTTGGGCCACATAGCATCCTGACAGGTATAATTAATGATTTAATTTCCTGAGTGTTCATAAGACCTTTAAAAAAAACATATAACACACATATAACAAAAAACCAAACAGGTAATTAAAGTGCTTCCCATTTTTAACGAGTGAACCCTTCAGAGACCTGGCAGGCAGCATCCGGGCTCCACCTCCTACTCTTTATTAACTGACATGTCAAAGAAAAAAGCCATATCATTTTTATGTTCCCATGGCACAGAAACTAATTTGGGGTATTTTAGGCTAGGGAGATTTATAGATCAGCATCAGAAACTTTTCTTGGGTTCCTGAGAGAGCAGTAACATTCCAGAGTTAGATGGATTTAGTATCCGCCCTGTTTAAAATACAGGATCCTGTCAAACCTATGGGTATCCCTGAGTAACCTTCTATTATGGCCCAGCTGTTCCTTAAAAGAGGCCATAGAGAATGTCAGGCCACTGCGGCGGGTCTCTCCTCCTTTGCTGGGTCACCTCGGGGAGGATTGGGTTGAGCAGGAGAGCTCTGGGACTCTCAGGAGAATTGCCTGTCAGTGCTGTTGATGGTGGCCCTTGAGGTTGAAGCAGGGAGGAAGTTGGTGATTCAGAGCCCAAATAAGAAACTATATAAAGCTAAGAAGAGGATTGATTCATTTGTTTAAATTTTTTTTTTTTTTTGGTGTTAAAAAATATTTAGCTTGGTACATGCTATGATTTCAGTACCTGGAAAGCTGAGACAGGAGAATTATAGTTTTGAGTCCAATGCAGGGTAACTTAGCAAAACTCTGTTTTAAAATAAAAAGGGCTGAGGGTGTAGCTCAGAGGAAGAGTGCCCCTGGGTTCAGTAGACACACACACACACACACACACACACACACACACACACACAGCCCAAATATTTGTTGTCGTTCATTCATTGACCAAGAAGAATTAAAGGTGTAATTGTCATTTGGTAGGAGTAGCTACTTTTTGAGTCATAAAAGGAAGCTTTTACAACTTTATGTCACAAAAAATGAAGGGTCTTATGTTTTTTCCCTCGTATGTGGAAGCTAGAGAGAAATTGGGATACAAAAGGTACTCTAGACAAAGAAACCCCAGCGAGTGATGGAAGGGGGCTAGGGGAGATAGGCAGGTGTGGGGAGGAAGACTTGATGAAGGAAATACTTCAGTTGACACTGTACATATATAAAATTATTAATGCCATCTCAATATCATGTACGGGGAAAGGGAGCTAGTAGGGTGGGAGCCAGGGGGAATCTCACCACGTGCCGTGTGTTTGTATGTCTCTATCACTCTGAACTTCATCATGATGCATGATTACAATGCACCAATAAATGTTTGGAGAAATAAAATAAAAATTAAAATAGGTCTGGAGATAGATTGCCCCTGGCTTCAGTTCCCAGTACCACAATTAAAAAAACAAAACAAAACTAAACTAAAACAAAAAAACCCCACTTATGTCCACCTGCAGTGATAATGAAATATAATGCAGTGCTCACTGCTCAAGACCTGTGAGCTGCACGACTGGGCCTTCAAGGAACATGGCATAGAGTAGACAGCTTTGGAATCTGAGTAACTTGCATCTGAATCCTTCCAAGCTGTGTGATTTGGGTCACATGAGCTGGGACATTTGTAACCTCTCTCGACTTGATCCCTAAGCTCAAAGTGAAGAGCGGTGCACTGACCTCATACTGTTGATTCAAGGATTCCATGAGATAGCACAGGTAGGATTGTTGCAGTGTCTGACACCTGATAATCCCACAGTACATGGGAGCTCTTGGGATAATGCTTGGGAAACAGGAGAAGTGAAGACTGACCGACGGATGGACAGCTAATCAGATGGAATATGTGAAAGCTGAAAACAAGGACACAGGAACTGCTACCACTGGGCTATAAAGAAATGTAGTGGAAGCCCGGCCACCTCTTAGCTAGCAAACTCCAGGTGAGCAGGCCCTGTATCTTGTTTTTCTCACCACCAATTTTTTAGTGTCTGGCACATGGTGGTGCATAGAGTGTGACTATTTGGGGAATAAATGAATGAATGAATGTGTGAGTGAACACTAAGTACCATCTTAAGTCCCCATCATCCATGGAGATTTCTCTAATCCACTTTGACATCTCTCTCTTTCTCTTTCTCGTGTGTGTGTGTGTGTGTGTGTGTGTGTGTGTGTGTGTGTACGTGCATTATAAGACTGTAAGTAGCTGGGCAAGATAGTGCATGCCTTAATCCCAGTACAGTATTTGGAAGGGTAAGATAGGAGGATAACAGGTTCAAGGCCAGCCTCAACCACTTAGCAAGGCCTTCAGCAACTTAGGGAGACCTTGTTTCAAAATGAAAAATAAAAAGGGGCTGGAGGTATAACTTGAAGATAGAATGCCCCTGAGTTCAATCCCAGATACCACAAAAACAAATAACAACAACAATAATAACAACAACAACAAAAACCCACATTACATACACATACACATAGATTGTAAACTCTGGAATTCAGGAGTTCTTCCTTATGCTCCTCTCCAGTCTTCCCTTGGCCTCCCCTCCCGTTGCCCAACACCTCAAATACCATCCTTAGATACACATTCATGTCGAACTAAATACATTCATGTTGAATTGAATTAAAATACTACAATGCCCTAGCAGGGGGTAAGAAGCAAACAAAGGAGTTGTAGATTGGTGGGAATTCACACTGTCTGTAGGCTGAGCTGAATTTCATATGCTCCCTAATCATTTCACAAGTCTTAGGGCTTGGCACCTGCTGGTGTGTCCTTTTCTGCCGAGTGTCTCCATGAACCTAAGCGAGGTTGTCATGTGCTTAAAGATTTTTTTATTGACTTCCATGAAACACGTATTTCTCAGAAAGTCCTCACTTTTAACTTTGGTTGACACCAGTTTACAAATGTGTGCCAACAGAGAAGACCCCTGCTGCAGTACAATCATTGGGCTCTTTGGACAGGCAACTTGGGGATAGTAATTTCATTTGTTTCTCCAGGACTTTGGTTTCAAAGTTGAACAGGTATAAGGAATATGACTCCTTTCTGATCATATTTCATGGCCACCACAAGTGGCTGCTAAGAGCTTTTGCTTAAGGCTGCAGCTGGGGCTGGTTGGACTCCTGCCAAGAACAGGGGAATGATGTATTTCTGTGGTGTATATGGATGTCTGTTTTCATAGGTATAATATTCATAGATATTGCTTTGAGGATCGAGGGGTGTGTGTGAATACTCTGTTCTCCCCACATGGTCTGTAGGTTTATTCACTTTTCTGTCTACTGGGCTTGCAGCAGAGGCCTAAGGTACCCAGAATATGAAAAGAAAATAGCGTGTTCCATTTGTGGGGTCAGCATAAGGGTATTAAGATTTGTTTATACACACAGTTGAGTCATGGGTAGCCATAGATGCTCCTGTGTTTTTGCTGGTAAATGTAAGTGCTATCTTTGCCCCTCCCTTCACTTGTGGCATGGCCTCGTGCCCCAGTCTGGAGATCTGCATTAAGGAAAAGTCTCACAAAAAATTTCCAACAGATTTCTTTCTTAACACTTAAGGAAGGTTCTAAGGAGAAGATAGGATTTCACAAACTGCATGAATAAAGAAAAAGAGGGGTCATTGTGACTCGAGCTTTCCATCTAACTCTATTGCCCGGTTTTTGAGACCATCTTTAAAGCACATGACAAAGTGTCTAGCTGAGTTCTTTGTACATACTGAGCACTTGTTAAATATTTTTAATTCTTATAGGTTTTAGTGATAAAGAATACTGTATATTGCTTACAGGACAGAAAACAGAGAGAGAGAGAGAGAGAGAGAGAGAGAGAGAGAGAGAGAGAATATGAATATGGTGCATGTAGGTTCATGTGGCTTAGATTTCAAGAAAACTGTGGATAAAGAAGTAATAACCACAGCTCACAGAACACTTCCTTACTATGTGCCGGGTACTTTACTGTGCATAGCCACAAAGCAGGCACTATTATAACCCTCATTTTATAGATGAGCAATTTGATGTTTCAAAAGGAAATGCAACTTGTTCAAGGTCAAACAGCCTGGAAATGACAAAGCCAGGATCTGAATTCAGGTTCAAGCTCTTCCTAACTTCACTCTGTCTTGCGGCCCCTAATGGGTTGAATACAGTAGCCACCCTGAGGATGCAGGACTGTTCTCTGAGCTGTGGAGATATTCCCTGGACAGCAGGAGCCCTTTGGTACAGGAATCCCACATGAGACATGATTGAAGACTCACGACTCAGAGTTCAGCCTTTGTCAGGAGTGGACTCATGAGTCCTGCAGCAGCTGGCCAGTGTGTGCTTTCTTGATCTGTTGGGTATGGCTTACAAAGGTATTTGTGAGCTCAAGAGCCACGTGGATTTCTGGGGCTGCTCCCTAACCAGTCTGCAGGGACCCATCCAATATCACCTGGACACTGTGGGCCTGCAGTAAGCTGGGGCTTCCTACATATCTCCTTGTCCTGAAGCTGCCCTAATTCCTCATTGATGGAGTGGCTGTTTACTGAGACCTTGTTGGCAGTGTGCCTCCTGAGTGTTTTGGGAAGGTGCATCTCGTCTATGGTGGATGGAGGGCTAGTTGTCCGACAGTGCTTGTACTCTTTCATCCTGTGTCTTTTCCTTCTCCTCACAAGTCTACAGAGCCTCTTGATCTGTTTTTGAGGATTGGGACTGTAGCCCATGGACCACTGATGCTCTCCCTCTCTTTATACAACCTTTTTTTAACTGGGCTACTCCATCCCCCTTCTCTGGATTCCAGAAGCATGTCTGTGGTCCACACAGTTTAGAGCTTACACCAGACCTCCAGCTCTAATCATCTTAGAAATAGACCTGGGATTTGGTTCTAATATTCAGCCTAGGGGCAGGAAGCCAGCTTAAATATCTCAAAGAATAGCTAATTAAGTGATTAAAAAAACACTTTGCAAACTGAGATCGATGCCCTAAGCTCAACTCTCACTTAAAGCCAGACTACCAATATAATCAATTACAGGAGGCATTATCCCGCTCCATCAAGGAGAATCAAGCCATGTTATCTTCATGTGGGCTGCATACATGATGCGTAATAGGGATTTAAGTAAGCAAAATCTCAAAGAGAAGAGGAATTCCATGAATAGCTCATCCATCAAAGACGACAATAAAATGTCAAGTAGCTTAATGGAGTTGGTCACCTGCTGCTTCCAGGAAGCTAGTTAATTCAATTCGTCAGCTGCAGGCAGACACTAGGGACCCAGGCACATGCATAGAACTCTTAAGGACCTATCTTAAATTCTGATCTCTTTAGTTTCTCACTTCCTTTCAGCAGCATATACAGCACCATCCATCAGCCCCCAAGGTGGTATTTTGTGAAGGCTGCCTTGAACTGGCCAAGAA
This sequence comes from Graphiurus murinus, assembly GCA_004027655.1. Classification (NCBI taxonomy): domain Eukaryota; kingdom Metazoa; phylum Chordata; class Mammalia; order Rodentia; family Gliridae; genus Graphiurus; species Graphiurus murinus. The sequence goes on along the minus strand of PVLC010013354.1, from coordinate 3,309 downwards.
TAAGCCTAGCACTTGCTATGGTTTGGATCTGGACTGTTCCCCCAAAAGCTCATGTGTTGAAAGTCTGGTCCCCAATGCAGCAAGGTCCAGAGGTGGGGCGTGGCTGTGGGAGCAGATCACTGGCGGCCTGGCCCTGGGAACTATATGTGTCCCTAGCTGCTTCCTAACATTCATATTCATGTTGTTCTCTCTCTCTCTCTCTCTCTCTCTCTCTCTCTCTCTCTCTCTCTCTCTCTGTTTCTCTCTCTCCTTGGCTGCCATGAGCGGAGCAGCTTTCCTACCACACCTTTGCACCATGATGTTTCTGCCTTGGAGCCAGCCAACCATAGACTGGAACCTCAGGAATTGTGAGCCAGAATGAATCACTCCTCCTCTAAGTTTTTCGTCACAGTGATGAAAAGCTTATGAACACAGTGCTGAAGAAAATGGGTCAAGCAATGGTCTGGCATGGTGTATCTTTAATTCTACAGAACAAGGTAAACATCAGGATCAGATGTCACTCCTTGGTGGCTTACAGCTATCAAGCCTTTGAGATGTCTCTGCAGGAAGGTGCCGCCAAGGAGTGACATCCGATCCTGATGTTTACCTTGTTCTATAGAATTAAAGATACATGTTACCCCAAATTAAAACATATTTTTCTTTATTCTGTACCTCAGTTCCTCATTAAGTCTTCCTTGATCCTGGAAGAAGAGGTAGGTATCCTCTTCTGGAACCTACCCATTCTTAATAATAAGAACCAAATGCTTCCTGGCTCTTTGTGAACACCTCATCCCAGAATAATATTTGCTCAGACACTTGCCTCTGCAGGATGTTGAACTTGTATGAATATTGTTAGGAGACATTTAGGAGCTGCAGAAATTAGAAGAAAAAAAAAGTCAGTCTAGATCATTCAACTTGGCATCCAGGCATATGAACTGGAGTGTAAGTATTGTTCCCCTTGTTGGGTGCAAACACCAGTGTTAATGCTAGCATCACCTGACCTTTCAACCAAGCAAGCAAAAGTTCAGAATAGCAGAATTTCTTTGGGGAATGCCCAAATCAGTTGAAAGCACCTGCCGTTTGTGAGTTGGCCTAATTAGCATTCTTGAGTCTGCACAGCCACAAGCAGTGGTTGGAAGAGTAGCTCCGAGTGCTCACAGCAAGCAGGGTTACTTAAGAACTTCCCCGGGGCCCCGTGGCACTATTGAATGTCAAGAGCCAGTTCCAGGTTGGGAGCGAGGGCAGTGTACAGTTACAGAAGGAGTGGATGTGGACGTTTTTCATGCCTGGCCTGCCATCCCAGCAAGCTACTTGGGTAAACATCATCTAAATTTTACAGGCTTTGAACATGTGGCACTGACTGTCGGGCATTGGCGGGTAGTTTGGAATGGGCAGGATTTCTTGTTGCATTCCGTAGAATTTCCCCATCATATGTTTTAGATTTTCAAAGCAGTGAACCAGGAGGTCTGGAGCTTTCAGTATTAGGGACCCAAATCTGAATAATGCCAAAGACCAAGATCTTAGAAAATTAAATAATCTATGTAACATGGGTAATGCTTATCACTGGGCGACCCTTGTGCAAAGTTAATTGGATCCAGCTGCCGTTCTCCTCCTGGATTTGACACAATTTTGGTAGTAGTTTAATTTCTGCAGCATGATTTTTTAAAATCTTGTTTTAGAAAAACCTGTTTTGCTGTTATCTTGTCCCTACTCTCATACTTCCCATTCTAAAGATGAAAGAAAAAAAATAAAATAAAAAGAAGCAAGCAAGCAATTCCCAGTCTCTTCTAGATTAGCAAAACCTCCTCATAGGTTTGACTCAATTTAAGTTTGGCATTAGTCCAATTAGAAGGTGAATCCCAAGGTCTGAAAACCAGGTCAATGGAAATGTGGAGGATTGGGGATTTTCCCACAGTAAATGAAATAAACAATTAGCTTAAACAGCTCCCAGAGGCACTGTGAAATCTGCATGGTACAAATGATTTTACAAGTTATCGTACACAAAACACATCCTAGACGGTACTGTCGAGTGCTCCCCACCCCCCGCCAGCCTCCAGCTGTGGTCCCTACAGTTTAGAACTTACACCGTCCCTGCCTCGTTTTACCAAGTTAGTCTTTCTCTTTGTCACAGTGAAACACTCTTCTCTGGGCTCCTTGACTGGAGTGAGGAGGCCACTGTATCTTGCTCAACTTTTCTAAACGCTACTGGATCCTGCACACTGCTGAAAGCATGACCAACACAAACAATATTAGTGGTTTCAACTTTATAGGCTATAGTTGGCCAGGACACAATGGGGCAAGAATTCTGTTCCTCTTTGACACAATTTTCTCATCAATGGGTTGAGGGAGATGGATTAGATTCAGTGATTTTTGAGATTTTTTTTTCTAAACAGGGTTTTTTTCTTTCTTTTTTTTTTTTTTTCAGTACTGGGGATTGAACCCAGGGGCATTCTACCTCTGAGCTACACCCTAGCCCTATTTTATTCTTTATTTTGAAACAGGGTCTAAGTCGGGCGTGGTGGCGCACGCTTGTAATCCCAGTACTTGGGAGGCTGAGACTGGAGGATCTGGGTTCAAGGCCAGCCTCAGCTATTTAGTGAGGCCCCCGCAACTTAGTGAGACCCTGTTTCAAAATAAAGAATACAAAATAGGACTGGGGATATAGCTTGGAGGTAGAATGCCCCTGGATTCAATCCCCAGTACCACAAAAAAGAAAGAAAGAAAGAAAGAAAGAAAGAAAGAAAGAAAGAAAGAAAGAAAGAAAGAAAGAAAGAAACAAGGTCTCACTAAGTTGCCAAGGGCCTCACTATGTAGCTGAGGCAGGCTGCAAATTGGGATCCTTCTGTCTCGGCCTCCCAAGTTCTGAGATTACAAGCTTACACCACCATGCCTGGCTAAACAGGATTTTTTTTTTTAAGTGAAGTATTATCTAAAGCACTTATGGGTAAGAATCTATTAAAATAATTTATTAAAAATGAACAGACCAGCTGGGCATGGTGGTGCATGCTTGTAATCCCAGTACTTGGGAGGCTGAGAGAGGAGGATCACAGGTTGGAGGCCAGCCTCAGCAAGTAGTGAGACTCTCTTCAACCTAACAAGATCCTGTTTCCAAATAAGAAATAAAATCAGAGCCGGGCGTGGTGGCGCACGCTTGTAATCCCAGCATTCGGGAGGCTGAGTCCGGAGGATCCGGGTTCGCGGCCAGCTTCAGCTACTTAGTGAGGCACTCCGCAACCTAATGAGACCCGGTTTCAAAATAAAGAATAAAAAATAGGGCTGGGGGTATAGCTCGGAGGTAGAATGCCCCTGAGTTCAATCCCCAGTACCGCA
>PVLC010013353.1:0-41923 GCA_004027655.1 Graphiurus murinus | reverse complement strand
GTGGTGGCGCACGCTTGTAATCCCAGCATTCGGGAGGCTGAGACCAGAGGATCCGGGTTCGCGGCCAGCCTCAGCTACCTAGTGAGGCACTCCGCAACTTAGTGAGACTCGGTTTCAAAATAACGAATAAAAAATGGGGCTGGGGGTATAGCTCGGAGGTAGAATGCCCCTGAGTTCAATCCCCAGTACCGCCAAAAAAAAAAAAAAAAAAAGGGTTGAGGGTATAGGTTGGAGGTAAGATACCCCTGGATTTAATCCCTGGTACAAAAGAAAGAAATGAAGGAGGGTAGAAAGGGAGAGAAGAAAGAAGGAAGAAAAAAAGAAGGAAAAAAGAAAGAAAGAAAAATTGGAGAAATGTTTTGTTGAAAACAGAAATCACTTGGATTGTTTTACCACCATACCCTCATGCGTGTGCACACACACACACAAACCCCAGGCTTTTCTGCAGAATTCTTTCCATAGCTTGTTCCTGGTTCTTGACCCAGGAGCATCCATCTCGAGGGGTCCAGGTCAGTGTGGTGACACCATATCGTGCTGAAAGATGCTGGTCAGAAAACCACACCCCTGAGGCAGTCTCCTCCCTTCAGGAAGGACGCAGCTTCAAGGGAACCCTGTTATAACAATGTTCTTGCTCCCAACCTGCCCTAGATTGCTGCAGTGAGGGGCTGGTCTGCCTTTCCTGCCTGCAATGGCACTGGTCAGGGTAATTGCCCAGCGATCACCTTTGCTGAAAGGAAACAGGTTTTGGAGTGTCCCCTGATGCGGCCGCCCTCACTTCTATCTGTCTACTTGACACTTCTTTGCTCATCTCTGAGCCGTTTGCTTGGAATTTGACCAGCTCAAAGGAAGAGGTCATTTTATTTTGACTTAGGGGGAAAAAAATCAACCTCAGAAGCAAATCAATTCTAAATCCAATAGAATCAGAGAATATGAGAGTTGGGAGGGATGTATGGGAACATCCAGGCCAGGAGACTTGGAATTTGGGGCTGAAATGGACTTTCAAGAGTTTGCAGTCAATTCTACATTTACAAATGTGGAAACCGAGGCTTGGAGGATGGAGTGACTTGCCCAGGATCCCATGGCAGAGCTGAGGCTTGAACCTGGGTCTCCCCTGTAGATTATCAATCGCCCCTGCTCACACTGCACATGAGGAGAGAGGGCCAGAGGCGTTCTAAGACTCGTCCCAGGTGGGAGAGTTAGGTGTTGAGAGCCTAACATGTGCCAGGTATCATGCTAAGCACGTAATTACACCGCACTGCTTCCGGAATGAGCGAATGTGTCCTTGGTACTATCCTTCGTAGGACAGGCAGCTGTTTCCCACAGAGAAGTTCATTCGATGTTGGAAATATTCAGCACTTTTTTCATTGTTGCTAATTTATCTCCTAATGGGTAAAATTCACTCACAGTGCTTTCTTAAGGAAGATTTTGACTCTATCAATCAAAATATTCTCCAGATGAAACAACAGTGCTAGATTCCCCCAAAGTATCTCACTTCTGTATGAGAAGGGCCTGGGAGTCTGGAGGCCCAAGTTCTGGTCCTGGCCCTTCACCCCAGCAGAGCAACCTGGGCCTTCCCCAGCCTCTGAGGCCTCTAGTGTAGATATGGGGGTTGGATTAGGTGTGTGGTTTCTAGAAAGATTCCTTCAAACACCAATACTTTTGATTAATTGTCTCCCTCCTTTGTAAAATTAATCATACATTCATAATGGTAATAGCTTCTGATCAGAATAATGTTATAAGGTGGTAAGCCTCCAGCCCCAACAGTAAACGTTAACACCCACCCCATGTGGTTTTGTCACAAGTAAATGGACAGCTTCTCTCAGGCTTCTAGAATACTGAGAACAGTTTTTAGATCTTCATCACCTCCTCGAGGGAACGCTGTCCCTAACCCACCCCAAGAAGTCTTGAGATCTACTTGGCTAAAAGATTTCTATAGGTCCCTCTGGTTCTGAAATTCTTAAGAGAGTGAATCCCTAAGCTTCCTCCAAGGTCAATATTTAGGGTTTGTCTACTCGTCAATCCCAAAGCCTATTCTTAAAGTCACAAGGAACATTCATCCACTCACATAGCAGCTATTGATTGCTAGACACTGTCCTAGGTGCTTGGATACAACAATGAACAGAAGAGACAGAGGTCCTGGTACTTGTGGAATGTGCATTCTAACAGGAGGAAAAAAGAAAAAGAAAAAAAATGTAACACACAATGAGTAAGTGCATTACACAGTGTTACAGAATACCAGTGAGAATACAAACGTAAACTACACAGGGCTAGAAGAGGGTAAGGGAACCGGAGGTGGCAGGTTTAGGGTCAAGGTCATTGCATTCAAATGTGGTGACTGGAGACCTTCCTTGAGGAAAGATTCAAAGGAGGGAGTAGAATGAGTCATGGGGAAATCTGGCAGGAGAGAATTCCAGACAGAGAGACCCCGGAGGTGAAGTGTGAGCACGCTCCATGCACTCCTGGGGCCGCCAGAGGCCGCTGCTCCTGGAGCGGAGAGAGCAGGAGGAAGTAAGAGGCCCCGAGGTCAGGCCACGGAGGACGATGTCCGGGGCCTTCAGCTCTTATTGCAAGGCGTTATGGTTTGGATATAGAATATCCCCTAGAAAAGCTGATGTGGTGGCAATCCCAAAATGCTCAGAGATGAAATAATTGGATCATGGGGTTTCTAATCTCCTCAGTGGATAAACCCATTGGTGGATTAATAGAATGGAATTACTGGGTGGTAACATAGGCGGGTCACCAGGGGACTAGATATGTCCACAGGCCTCTCCTTCCGCCATCTCTGCTTCCTGCCGCCAAACCCTCCGCTCTGCAGATGTGATCAGAACTAACATAGACGGAAACCTCTGGACTCTCCAGAACTTCGAGCAAATAAATCTTCCTTCCCCTCAGTGGTGCTGTCAGGTGCTGCTAAAACACAGGGCAATGGGACGTGCTGGGGCTTCTGAGAAGAGAAGGGACACGATCTATCTTGGACCCTCATACGATCCCTCTGACTCCCGTGTGAGAAGAGACTGTGGTATGTCAGCTTCCATGCTGCATGACTGATTTCTTCAAAGGTAACAGCATAAAATTATACAAGAATTTCACCCCAGTTTCCTGGTTCAGAGCAGCACTCTGAGGGTCTCAGCCGACTGAACTCAGGGGGTCCCATCTGAGGCTTGGGGACCTCTCCTCAGAATTCATCTCCTTGGGATGGAGACCCATGTTCTGGCCAGCCGCTGGTCAGGGATGGCTCTCAGATCCTAGGGCCACTCTCAGACCCTGGCCATGTGGTCCTCCTCACAGGCAGTTAATAAGATGGCTGTTTGTTCTTTGAGGCCAGTAGAAGAACCCCTCTCACACATCACATCTCTTTCTTTAGAAAGGACCCAGTTCCTCTAAAGGGTTTAACTGAGGGAGCCCCAAGTGTCAATTGACCAGTAACTTAATTGTAGCTTGTCATCTATCAGATTTAAAGTCTTGTCCATGCTATGGAGGGGAACACACAGGATGCCTGCTCCCACGGGTTACAGAACAGAGCCTGTTCTGTTTGGAGGCAGGCTGTCTCCTATAAATCTGAGCTACTTGCTCATGTTTCTCTCTCTCTCTCTCTCTCTCTCTCTCTCTCTCTCTCTCTCTCTCTTTTTTTTTTGGTGGTGATGGGGATTGAACCCAGGGACATTCTACCTATAAGCTACACTCCTAGCCTTAATTTATTTTTTATTTTGAAACAGGGTCTAAGTTGCAGAGGGCCTCACTAAATTGCTGAGGCTGGCCATGAACCCGTAACTCTCCTGTCTCAGCCTCCCAATCGTGTGTACCACCACACCAGCTCTACCCATGTTTCTGATATGATGAATTAATACACCTAATAGGAAAAATCTTTTCACCCCTAACTCTTGCCTTGGGGATTTAGATGATAGTGTTAGCTGAGCAGGGGAGGAGAAGCAGTCAATTTGGATGGTGGAGCCCACAGGATTCTTGTCAGATGCCTAGGTATGACAGAAAGAGAGGCAAAGACGATGCCAAGGTTTGCAGCTTGAGCTAAAGACGGGAAGGAGTTGCCCTTAGCTGGGACTAAGGACAGCGAACCCTCATGGTATTTCCTACGTACCAAGCAACCTGAGTGCTTTCCAAAGGAGGTTTGCATGAGGTGGAGAGCTACCATCACCCTCGTTTTAGAAACGAGGAAACTGGTTGGGCACAGTGGTGCATACTGTCTCAGCACTTGGGAGGCTGAGACAGAAGGATTGCAGGTTTGAGGACAGCCTCAGCAATTTAGAGAGACCCTCAACAACTTAACAAGACCCTGTATAAGAAACAAAATAGAGCTGGGGGTGTAGCTCAGAGGTAGAATGCACCTGGGTTCCATCCCCAGTACAAGGAAGGAAAGAAGGGAGGGAGGGAGGAAATTGAATTAGAAAGTAGTTAAGGTACTCCCCAAGGCCATGATGCCAGTAAGCAGAGCCAGGAGCGTGGGTGGTCTAATTCCAGAGCACTTACCTTGAGCAGTGGTCATATCTCCTCTTGTAAACATTTCTCTAAAACAAAATCTTTTTGTCCCTAGAATGCTGGCTTAGCTTCAGGCTGAGTTTCCTCAGCAAGTTGACCTCTGCCTACCTCCTGCTGCTGCACACCCACACAACGACCCTCCAGTGTAGCCAGAATCGACTCTCGGTCCTCAAAGTGCCACTCCTGCCTTCCCGTGCCTCTCCTGTGACACACTCCCTGCTCATCCCCTCTCTGACACTACAGTTACTCCTGCACGTATTTTGAGCTTGTCCTCTACAAAGGCCTTCCCTGATCTTGCCAGATGGGGAAAAGCCCTCCCTCCCGCCTTTGGCTTTTTACAGGCTTTCTGGTTCATTTCCCAGCAGGTGGCAAGACAAGCTTGGGGTGTGGCTTTATTACCAGTGGACATTTACTGTGCGCCTACTGTATTCCTTTGCTAGGGCAGCCATGACAAAGGACCACCACGACAGAAGTTCATTTAAACAAGAGAAATTTATGTTCTCAATTCCGGAGGCTGGAAGTCCAAGATCAAGGTGTGGGTGGGGTTGGTTGCTGCTGAGGTCTCTCCTTGGCAGTAGATGGCTGCTTTGTCCTTGTGTCTTCATGTGGTCGTCCCTCTGCCAGTCTGTGTCCCAATTCCTCTCTCTCTCTCTCTCTCTCTCTCTCTCTCGTGTGTGTGTGTGTGTGTGTGTGTGTGTGTGTGTGTGTGTGTGGTACTAGGTTGAACCAGGGGCATTCTACACCCTCAGCCGTATTTTTTATTTTGAAATAGGACCTTGCTAAATTGCTGGGGCTAGCCTCAAACCTGTGATCCTCCTATCCTCCTGTCTCCGCCTCCCAAATACTGGGATTATAGATGTGAGTGCCGCTGAACTCAGCTTCTAATTTCCTCTTCTTCTAAGGACACTAGACCTTTTGGATTAAGATTCACTCTAATGACTTCCTTTTGTCTTAATTTCTTCTTTTAAAGACTCTATCTTGCCAGGCATGGTGGTACATGCTTGTAATCCCAGTATTTGGGAGGCTGAGACAGGAGGATCGCAGGTTCCTGGCCAGCCTCAGCAACTTGTGAGGCCCTCTGCAACTTAGTGACACCCTGTTTCAAAATAACAAATAAAATAGGTCTGGGGATGTAGCTCGGAGGTAGAATGCCCCTGGGTTCAATTCCCAGTACCACCAAAAAACAAAAACCAACAACAACAACAACAAAACCCTATTTCCAAAGATAGTCACATTTTGAAGTGTAGACCTCAACATACAGATTTTGAGGGGACACAGTTCGGCCAGGATCCTGTATGCTTTGTAATCGTGTTAGGCATTCTAGAGCAAATGCTCTCATTTGTCTTCTTGTTCCTTTACTGGAAACACATCCAGGAGGCTGAGACCCTGTGAACTCGCTGTCCCAAGACCTCTGACACTCACTGTGATTATTCCCATTGTCACTGGAAGCCACTGTGCTGGCAGGAGCTCGTGCAGTTCGTGAAGATCCAGGACCAACCGTGGAGGGGCACCTGCAGTCAGCAATGAGATGGGGGTGGGGGTGGCCCTTTGAGATTCTCAGTCCCCTGTCCATTGCACCTATTCCCAAAGCCACAGACCTAACTTTCAAAAGGCAGGGACCCCCAAAACCCAAGTTCTGCTCTCTTGATTACAAAAACCAATGCATGGCTTTGTGCTTGGGCATTTTATGTCTGCCATGTTGAGGGAAAATAAAAATAAAGAATAGCCATTTCTTTCTTTCTTTTTTTTTTTTTGCAGTACTGGGGATTGAACTCAGAGGCATTCTACCTCCGAGCTACACCCCCAGCCCTATTTTTTATTCTTTATTTTGAAACAAGGTCTCACTAAGTTGTGGAGTGCCTCACTAGGTAGCTGAGGCTGGCCGAGAACCCGGATCCTCTGGTCTCAGCCTCCCAAATGCTGGGATTACAAGCATGCGCCACCATGCCTGGCTAAGAATAGCCATTTCAGAAGGTACATTTTGCTAATATGCTAATTTCACAAGGTAAATCACTAGAGCTACCATTTGCCCAATAATTTCAAAACTAGATAGTGTTTTTTTTTTTTTTTTTCCTAAGCACAGTTCTCTTCATTTGAGCTTTTCCAAGGGACAGTGCCCTTTGGGTTTTCACTCTGCCAGTGAAGGTGACAAGCTGCGTGCCCCTTACACATATTTACCCAATATCCCAGCATCATGTTTATAAGGCTTAATGGATCCAATGTATTCCAGGGCGCATAGATTTAGCCAGAAAGGGCAGAAGCCGGCAACTCACATTTTCCCAAATTGATTTCACATCTGTCTTAAGTAAGCTGCTCCCGCTCATATAAACATGCTCCCCCCCCCCCACACTGCCTCTTGCAAGACAGCATACGCTATTAGAGGTTGAAAAATAAAAGGGCTTTTTTTTAGAAAAGAAGAAAAAGCAGCTGAAGTTCAGCCGGAGGTTCAGAATACTGCTGTGGGTTACTATTCTTTCTTTGAAGAAAACAAAATAACTTTGCTAAATTATAAAACATTTCCACCAGAGCAAAATAACCACACAGTCCTTTAGTGTGAAAATCTTGTTACAGTAAAAAAAAAAAAAATCTCCACCACCAGAAACATCAGGAAACCTCATCTATCCAGAACAATGCTGAAATGGAAAGCCAATACCAAGACACCCCGAGGCGGCCAACACGCCACAAAGCCATTGCAATTTACCCACGCCAGAGTCTCGAAACCCACATTAAGGCATTTGCTTTCATTTGATGCCAGATTCCAGTATTTGGGCCAACTGCTTTCCAATCTCACTGCGGACCAGAGGTAGCAAATCAGGGAGGAAGCGGAGCCTGCTCCCTGCAGCTGGGAGGAGGGGCAGAGATAAGAAAACAGAAAAGCCAGAGAGTTCCAGAGCACACCATACCTCCAGCCACAGCAGGAACTGGTAACTGACCCTCCCCAACAGTCCCTCGGGAACAACTGTACGATAAGTCATAAGAGAGCTAAAGCACGCTTAACTAAATCTTCTATTTAAGGTGTAAATGACATGTGGAATATATTTCAGAAAAAAATGATTAAAATAAAATACAAAATCGAGGATGCCATATCAAGTAGTGTTTGCAAGTGATGAGAAGCCCAACCTAAATTAGTACAAAAAGGGATTTGATTTATTAATCCAGAGATATCCTTGCTTCAGACATAAGTGAATCCGGGAGGTTTGAATAATCTCATCAGGGCCTGGCTTCTCTCCCCTGTTATCCCTTCATCTTTGATGTTCATCTCAGACTGGCTCTGCCCTCGTAGTGTCAAAATTGCTGCCAGTAGCTCCAAATCTGATGAACAAGGGACCTCCCTCTAGTCTGACCACACAAATTGACAGGCAAGGTTAACACAGACCCTTCCTGGATCCCGTCCCAGTGTTCTGACTAGCCAAACTTGGGCCACATGGCTTCTCCTGGAGCCTGGGATGAAGCCAGCTGCAGCCACAGCAGAGAGACGCAAAGGAGAGGGATGAGCAAAAGTAGGAGTGGAGGATGGGAGTAGATGTTACAAAATGTTGGACCAAGAGAGCTGCAAATGGCTACCAGGCTGGGAAAAACTTGTAACCGTCCAGCACATGCAACAAGACTCTTTCTGGAGGCCTCTGGGGAAAATTATTTTTATTGCTTTGTTTTGTTTTGTTCTTTAGGTATGCAATAAATGTTTAATAAGTAGACGAGTTAGTAGTAATTCATTGGTAATTGGTAATGTTTCAAGATCCCCAACACTGTATAGCACACACATGTGCACATAAAACATATATAAGAATAGTTATGATATGTGCACATCATTATAAATATATGCTCATTTAGCAATGCAAAATAGAAAAGATAAGTAAAATTTAAAATGACCATCTCACAAGCCATCAAACAAATTTACATAGTTCTATACTTTGACAATTCCAAGTCTGTGTTAGTATCCTGTGAACATCTTTGTAAAAAAAGAAAGTACTTAAGATTGCTGGGTCCAGTGGTGTGTGGTTGTAATCCCGTAGTTGGGAGGCTGAGACAGGAGGATTGCAGGTTCAAGGTTAGCCTCCACAACTTAGCAACTCAGCAAGACTCTGTTTCAAAATGAAAAAGAGGGCTAGGGGTGTAGCTCAGAGGTTCAATGTCCCTGGGTTCAATTGCCAGTACCAAAAAAAAAAAAAAAAAAAAAAGGTACTTAACATTACCAATTTATGAAAATAGTCCCAGAAAGGAAGATTAAAAATGTGAATACTTAAAGAAATTCACATTTACAGATATTGATAAAGGTATAATTATTTTTTTACATTCACAAGTGATTGCGACTGGAGTTTTCAATTACATGAGAAATTTTAGCACAATTTGGGCTTTGTTTTCTGTAACTCGCAACCAAAAGAGTCTAGGAACATTCCTTTAAAAAATTATCTTTTAAAAAATCTTAGTCATAAATGGTGACCAAGACCACTTTGGAGTCTCTGTTGCAAGTCTCTCCGTGTGGTGGGCACAGCAAGTCCTCATTTCTCCCTCAGGTGCTCAATCACAGTCGGGAAGACCACTCAGCTGAGTAAGCCTGGCTGGCGAGGCACACCCTGCTGCTGTCAACCAGCTGGGAGATCCTGGGCAGGGTGGCACAGCCGCCGTCTCCTGGCTGAGATCCCGGCTCCAGGGAGAGGGCGGCAGGGGGCAGGGTTACCGCCCGCCCACCTGCAGGCACCACGGGTGGATGCAGCAGCCTGCCCAGGTGCTCCATCTACCCCCCCGGGATGCCATGAGCTACACACATTGCTACCAACAGGCAGAAGCAACTGCTGAGGGCAGTGAGGCCCTCAGCAGGTGTGAGCCAAGTCCGGGGTAGTGAAATTGTTTGTGTGGAGTGCAGCCCAGGGCTGAGAAACAAGAGATTTTTATCTGCTGGTGCCTCAGGACACTGCAGCTTCAGAGGCAGGGAGCTCTCTCAGGGTGCAAAGCACACAGCACTTCTGAGCTCCTGAATGACCCATACCTGGGAACACCCTCGCACAACCCGCCTTGAGGTTGGTGCTTCTCAAACCACACAGGCCAAGCCGGGCTTTGTGTTTGTTTCTAATTACAGTTCTATCATGGACCATTGCAAAATAGAACATTTAATTGCACTGGAAATTCAAAAACCCAAAAAGGAAAAAATGCAAGCCTAGGTTTTATCAGATCGAAAGTTTCCAAATGCTTATTCTTCACTTCTGTACTGACCTCAGTGTGGACGGGAAACAAATGGCCCAAAGAGCTCTGGCCACCACTGCAGTCAGAACTCTCTAGGGACAGCACTCTGGGCCTTGAAAATTTTTGTAACATTCCTGCTCAAAATATTTCTTCTTTCCTAAGTTAAGTAAAAGAGTCATCAGCTTGACATTTATTATTTATTTATTTATTTATTTTTGTGGTACTGGGGATTGAGCCCAGGGACATTCTACCTCTGAGCTACACCCCTGTCCTATTTTATTTTTATTTTGAAACAGGTTTTGGCTAGGTTGATGAGTTTCACTAATTGCTGAGGCTGGTCTGGAACTCATGATCCTCCAGTCTCAGCCTCCCAAGTACTGGGATTACAAGTGTGCACCACTACACCTGGCTTCAACTTGACGTTTTAAGGTGTCCACCGCAGGGTCTTAACTACTAGTTCCTTCATTCGTTAACTCATTCTTTCAAGTAGTCATTCAATTCATCATTACTGACCTACTGCATGCCAAGTCCACACCAGGTGGAAGGGGACAGTGGCATAAAGGACAGGCAGGATCCACAGTGGAATGCTTTCCCCATAAAAACCCGTATCCACACCAAATCCCCTTTCAAACGTGTGTGTAGCTCTCTTGACACTACAACTCTGTCGCTGCACGTCTGAAGCCGTTTCCAGGGCTATATTAGTCTGTTTTTCTTGACTATAACCAAGTATCTTTACAAGAAGAGTTATTTAGCTCACAGTTTTGGAGGCTGAAAGTCCAAGATCAGGTGGCCCTGTTGGTTGGTTCAGCTCTGGTGAGGGCTGAACAGCATCATGGCTGTGGTGCATTCAGGAGAGATCCTATCAGAAACAGGCAGCCTGAGAGCAATGCAGGGGGCAGGCTCACTCCTACAACCGAGACTTGTTTCCTTGACAGCTCAGGGCTCTCAAAGAGGGACCTCAATCCCTCCCAAGGGCAGCTCCACTCACCAGTGACTTGTGGACCTCTCACTAGGCCCCACCCCTAAAGGTGCCATCACCTCCCACAGCACACTGAGGACCATGCTTCCAACACAAGAGCCTTTGACTGGAGCTATGGTAACTGCTCTGTTCATACGTGAGCTCGTCCATCTATGACTGAGGGATATCACTTGTGTCTCCTGTCACGCTCTAGGTACTGAGAGAGGCACCTTCCATATGATGTTCCTGATCTCCCCAACAACCCCACAGGAATCCCATCAAACAACCTGATTCCACAACTAGATACAACCTCTTAACAGCCGATCTCTGAAATTATTTTTAAAAACCTTTTTTATTGATGTATGACACACATTTAGAAAAGTATACTATTTGTACCACCCAATGAATACTTAGAAACTCAATACACCCAGGTATCTACATTTTAAAAAACCCAAAATTACTAGTTTAAACCCTGATCACCTCCTTGTGTCCCCTCCTGTCACTACCTCCCCTCCCTGAGAAGGGTCACTACCCTGATTTCTACTGGTACGGCTTGATTTTGCCTGTTGTATTCATCTGTTGGAACCTCAAAGTACATATTCTTTCAAATCACTTTGTTCATTCAGCACTGTTTGTGAGACTCATGTTATACATTCTCAATACTCCATCATGTAACTATATCATAGTTTATTCATTCATTGTACTGTTGATGGGCATTTGGGTAGTTTCCAGAGGCTGCTATGAACATCCTATTGCACGTCTGCTGTGAACTTGTGGATGCATTGCTGCTACATAACTACAAGTAGGAATTGAATGCAGGGGCATGGAGTTTGTGTTATGTCCAGTTAGTAGATACTCTGAATTCTTTAAAGGGACTTTTAATATTCCATATTATTTTAATCTTGTGAATGTACTTCAGTTCCTCTGCCACACTACAAATAATTTTTCAATTGAATATATATCATTTATGTCCTTCCTCATTTTAAAATGAGAGACCTAACATATAAGACAGAACACTAAAGTGAGAAAACAGGAAGGAAAACAAGGACAGGGGAAAGAAAACGATGAAGTGAACATAATGGCCCAAATACATTCCACAAGGTTGTAGGCACTTTGTAAAAAGTTAACCACAAACATGGTTGAGCATCCTATCAGCCAGTGCAAAGAGGGAATCAAGTTACACAATTCAATGTTCACAGAATAAAAGTACCAACCATTCAGCACTGTAGGCTATTTCTGGTTCTGGGATTTAATGTCAATCTAAGTCTTTCTTTCTTTCTTTTTTTTTTTTTTTGTGGTACTAGGGGTTGAACTCAGGGGCATTCTACCTCTGAGCTATACCCCCAGCCCTATTTTTTAATTCTTTATTTTGAAACTGAGTCTCACTAAGTTGTGGAGTGCCTCACTAGGTAGCTGAGGCTGGCTGCGAATCCGGATCCTCCAGTCTCAGCTTCCCGAATGCTGGGATTACAAGCATGCGCCATCACGCCCGGCCAAGTCTTTCTAAAGATACTCTTTGGCATTGACAATGACGGGTCTGAACTTTAGTTCAATGATGAAATTTTGCCTGTTTCTCCACTCCCCTTATAGCCTCTTCAATACGGACATGCCAAAATACGGTTCACTACAAGTAACTTTTTCAGGGAACCAATGCAATCCAGCCACACAATTCTCAGTCTAAATCCAAGGGGTTGGGAAAATAGGACTTTAGGTATGGTCCGGGATGTCTAATAGTTTCTGAGACCTTTGCTGAGGGTCTACATGGTCAAAACCATTTTTAATATACTAAAGCTTCCTTGCCTTTTGAACATTCATCCCCATGTGTGCCTAGCGGAGATTCCAGAGCCTCGTGGTGCTGTCGATCTACCCCAGTGGATCCAGTGTAGAAGCAGACAGAATTGGGCTGTCTTCTGTTAAGCCAGATGTTAAAGATTAGGATTACAAATTATTTTCTTCCTCTTAAGAAATTTTTCACAAAAAAAAAATGTCCTATTAACCTAAGTGGGTTTGTTACTGGTATTTCTAAGTAATGTAATTTTAATTTTTTGTTTTAATTTCTTATATAGTAAATATCTATAGATATCACAACCCACATAAACAGAATTGCTTTGGAGTTCCTGCAAATTTTTAAGAGTATAAAGGTATGTTGAGACCAAAAGGTTGAAGAATCAATGGTCTAATAAATTTCTCCCAAAAGATGCTACTGGTCATAAGTTCCAGAAGTGGAAAATGCTGTGATCCAAAATATTTGGGGACTGTTATGCCTCTCCTGAAAATCATCCAATCAGAAGCCAATACACCAGCTGGGCATGGGCACATGCTTGTAATCCCAGTACTTGGGAGGGTGAGATGGGAAGATCACAGGTTCACAGCCAGCCTCAGCAACTTAGTGAGATCTTGTTTCAAAATAAAAAATTAAAACAGGGCTAGGGGTGTAGCTCAGAGGTAGAATGCCTCTGGATTCAATCACCAGCACCACAAAACAAGCAGAAGGAAGCCAACATGCCAAATCAACATTTTACGTGCTTCTTGAATATATCTGGCTAAGATGCCCTCTTTCAAGTATCACCCTAGAGGCACGCCTGGGATCTCACACGGCTGACCAGCATGGCCCTCAGTCAATCCTCGTCAATAGCATCTTTTACAATTGTGAGAGCAGTCTGACGGCATGAAGGGTGCTCCTGTTACAAACATCAAAGCAACTGAGCAGGACAGACAGCTCCTTTATCTCAGGCAAAGAGGTAGACCAAGGGCAGGGGCAGGCCCAGGACAAATGTGGATCCCGCCCAGGAGACCAATCTGGGCCTGTTCCCTCAAAGACAATCAAGGCCCACAGTTCTCTTTACAGAACTCAGACACAGTCACTGCAGCCTGGACATCTTCCAAAGCACATGGTACCACCCACCTGCTTCAGTCATAAACAAATCTCAATTAAGCAGCTGCAGAAATTTAACTTTAAGCTACGTAACTTCTTGGTGACCCCTCCACGGAAAACTGAAGGCAAATGTACCCCTAATTAGTCAACTTCCTCATTGGGTTGTTAACTGTAAGTCATTAAATATTAGGAACTGCTTACCAAAAATAATGACTTTGGGTTTGGAACTATCAATCTTATTTCTTTTTGACAGTGATTACATAATTGGGCCAGTTGTCGGTTAAGAAAATGGTAAGCTCACAATCACACGATTATGTCATCAAGAGGCTCATCTAAGGAGAGCCTATGGTAATGCAAGGCACTCTGATATACAAATGAAAAGATGCCTCCTCAGAAGCATATAGTCTATTCAGCGGCTAGAGAGACCACAGAACAGGACAGGACAGGAAAAGGAAAGAAGGAAGGAGGGAGGGAGGGAGAGAAGGAAGAGAAAGAAGGGAAGAAGAAAAAAAACCTTAATTCTCACCTTCATCTTTGTAGCACCTGGGAAAAGTACCTGGTAGAGAACTGGCATTCAATAAATATTTGCCTCAACAAATGTGCTATTTACCTTTAAAATGTTATATACAAACAGATGAACACTATACAAATATCAAGTCAAATGGTACTTCTTGGGACTATAATTTAGTTTGTAAAAAAAAGATTTACAAAAAAAGTTAAGACACCACTGTGAAGTAAAAATAAATCACTTTAATATACATATCTTCACTTCTGTTAATTCACCACTGATTTCTACTATGCATGTACACTGGTCTAGTTTGACTTGCTTCATGTTTATTTATTTTCCAACATGGAACGATCTTCACAAAAGATGGTTAGGCTGAACTGTGCATTCTTAAACAACACAAAGTACCTTGTCCTCAAAGAGCTTTAGCAACTTGACCACTTTCAAAGAGCACTAGGAGCTCAGCGTGGTGGGTTTTCACAGAAATCTTTTACTTGGAGGTGGCAGATCAGGAGTAGACCTTCTTAAGCCTACGAGTTACTTGTATTCATATCACAGCTCAGTAAGTGACAAAGACTGAATAATAAGCAGTTCCCCTGCAAACAGCCTTGCAAGATAGCTGCCTTTCTGAAGTCAACGGAATCATGAAAACCTTCCTAATGATGTAATTTGTTCCAGGGTTCTTTTGATACTAAGGGAAATACGCATTCTCGTGCAGAATCTCTTCTACAGAGTTTTCTTCTCCAGCCATCCTTCTATAACGAGGTGACTTGTTCTCGATGCAGAGTCAAAAGCATGAAGATGTCTACTTTCATAATTGGAGCTGGTGACAGCCCTCTCATTTCCTGCCAAATGGATCAGACCACACTTTTAACCCTATGGAAAGAAACATGAATAAGACAGGATTCATTTTTAAGTGACCTAGTACTTCTCTCAACTCCAGACAAACAAAATGGCATCATGTGGTTTGAGACAGTGAGAGCCAGCCGCTGGAACCCTGGAATGAAATGGCCAGGAAATCATGGCAGCCATGAGGGACTTTTAAATGGCTCAGAAATTGCCCCATAACAGGAAGATATGTATATGGGCCAGTTAAAATTTAAGTAAATAGATAAAAATGTTGCCACAGATTATGAGAGTTTGGGTTAATAAGTAGAAACCTCTCATTCTCAGCCAACTTGGATCATCTCAAAGGAATGACCCACTCAGCCATAAAGGAGTTTTTTGGACTTTTATATAAATGTGAATTTCACATCAACTAAAATAGTTCACAAGTAAATGTGATTTTCCTATGAGGGTAGTTTTTAAATAGGTGCTTGGTAAATAAATTGGCAAAACAGCTATTCATGCTTCATATTTAATTGTACACCTGTTATGGTTTTATACCCACTTATCCAGTGCAAAAGAGGAACCCAACAAACTTGCAAAAAGTATTCTGCAGTGAATTTTTGAGATGAAATCTTGGATAGCAGCTATAAAATGTTATAAAATAAGTAGCAAAATCACAGTCTAGTCTCTAAGCTAAAAAGCATCCTCCCTGTCTTCCCAGCAAAGCAAACAGACACAAACCACACCACACAAGGGTACAAATGCAATTCCCTTTTGATTTTTTTTTCTCTAAGTTTACCTGGTGCCTGTACATCTTCTTGAACAACACCAGCCCGATTTACAGCTTGTTCCTTCTCTGCAAAACACAACAGAACAATTACTCTTCAGAAGGAAGAAAGGGCAAAATCTCTGTATTTACATGAGCCAATGACATGGGACAATTAGAAACAATATTTATGAGTGGTATTAAATTCAGAGATGCCATTCCTCAAAGCTTCCGGGTTGTGTAAGTTAGATCTTATAATGCAAACAGATTGGGTATTTTCAATAAAATAAGGAAAGCTTGCAACTTCAAAAGAAAATCTCCCAACGAACATCTTTTTCCTGTGATCTCAGCATTTTGGAAAGGCAACAAAATAACAGAAAAAGAACAATTTTGAAAGAACTGGTGGGCGTGATATTACAAGCGGAAGGCTGCTGAAATGGAGGAACAAGTACAATTAACAAGAAAACGATGTAGTTTGTATGTCTAAAATGCACTCCACTGAAGGACTAGACTCAGAGCTAAATATGCTATGTTTTTGATAGGAAATAGAGCAGAAAATTAATCTTTGGGTGGGTGGCTTTGGTTTGGATAATTGAAGCTTCCCTAATTGATTGCAGGTGCTGTGCCAATTAGTAAGCGCGTTGTAGCTCCAGCGGCTTAGCCAGTCTCTTTGGAGATGTCCAACCAGCATGGGCCAAGAGAAATTGGGCATTTTATGACTGGGCTTCAAGCACTCTGACACATCTTTCTAAGTGGTTTAGAATAAACCCAAGGTCTGCAACAACAAAGACTTATTATTTTAAGTATCCTGACAAACAAATGGCAGCTTCTTAGAAGAAAGGCTTGGAGCCAAAGGATGTTTACTACTAAATTATAGTAATTAAATGTTGAAATCAGATCTTTGTTTTAATCAGACAGACAGTGTTTCTTTAAGTCCACTTTTAGTTCTTATTTAATATTAGGCTGTTTTCTTTATTTTGGCCTCTGGATTCTTATAAAGTTACACAACCATAAAAGTACAGACACAGGGTTTTACCTCTTCTAATAGTCATTAGACTTACTTCTGTGGCAATGTGACAGAAAGTCAATCCTAAGTTACCTACCTGGCAGTTTCATCAAGGCTAAGTTTTGCTTTGGCAAATAAAACATGGGGCAGTGGGGGTTATGGGAATCTCCATGTCTAGTTCTATGAAAGACAGTCCAACGGGGCCTGCTGTTTCACTGCGCCTCTCTGAAAGGGGCTGGTGCATGACAACCCTGGCCCTGTGCACCTGGATAGTCAAAAGCCTTGTTCCAACACCAAGTGGATGATATAGGGCCTCAAAGTGTTCACGTTTCTGAAATAACACAAAATGTGTTCTCATTTCCTAAGACCTTAAATTCCTGTAGGACTGAGTCTTACTATGCTGTCAACATGTAAGTCTCAAAGTATGGATGTCTCCAACATGCTCTTAGGAAATGCCAACTTGTAAAAGATCACACTGTCATCAGACTTGCTGGGAACAAAAATAGATATAATTTTCCAGACCTAAAATGCCTATTCTCTGATATTACAGAAGAAGGAAGAGATGAGTTTTGAAAAATAATTCATTGTCAGAAAGCATTCTAGATGTATAGATTTAAGAAAATCAGTCATCCTGATACACCAAACACATTCTTTAAGAAGCAGGTATTGCAAAGCCAAAGGCCCGGCAGGCTGCCAAGCACGGGAGGTGGCCGACTTTGGGTGGCAGGGACAGAATGCCTAATTGTGTTCTAACCTCTTGCGATGCAATGGAGAACCCAAGAAGAGAAAGGATCCCCTGTCTTCACACTTTCTTGCTAACTGCTAATGAGGTTTGAAAGAGACTGAGGATTTGTTTTAAATAGACCATAATCTCTTCCTAATCCTTGTCCTAATGCAACCACCTCTGTAGTTTGGCCTGGGCAGGCAATTTAAACCAGTTCCTACCCAGTGATAACCAGGTATTAGCATCCTATCTGCATCTGCTGGTTCTTTAATCCATTAATGTTTTATAAATACTCAAAGGCCAAAGCAGTCTTATGTAAATTCATGATACCACCACACAAAGACACTTTATTTGTGAACACAGAATACGCTAAAAGGAAAACAGAAACTAGTCTCTCAGGATTTTGCAAGTACATCTCTTGATGAGGTGGACAGGTTTGTATTTCACTCTCACTGGAAAAATTGCAAATGTACATAAACCTCAGGAAAAGGGCAATGGCAGAAGCCAGGGATTTAACTACATGAACAAATGAGCTAATTACTCACTTTAGTCATGAGCACGTTCCTATCAGGGGTGAAATGATCAGAACCCAACTATGGAGCACTGGGTTAGGAAATTCCCCACTCCAGTGTCTCAGCAAGCCCGACTCTGCCCCCTGGTGCTAAGGTAGTGATTTGATTTGTAGTTTTAATTGAGAATCCTTATCTCTAGTCAAAGGGCCAAGGTGTATTATTTAAGCTGTTTATGTATGCAAGTGGGCTTATTTCTTATGGTAGTAAAAGAATCCACCTAATAATTTTTAAGTCTTTGGAAATGAAAACATATTCTTATATTCAATGTTCATATTAGGAAATAGATCTAGACAGCTGCACAAATAAATGCAGTACACTCAAGTGCCAGCTCTTTCAGATGCCTCCTAACTACTATTTGAGTGTTCTAATGGAGGGCCAGCAGGAAGAAACTCAACATAAAAAGAAGATAAAATCCAGTGCAAAATAGGACCTTGGTAATCTACCTCCCCCGTCTTCTGCCAATGAACAATTGAAATAAAAGCAACGCACAGTGTGAAGTAATTGGGACAATGGTAAAATTTGAATATACTATATGTCAGATAGTAGCACTGTCTCGATACTAAATTTCCTGGATTGAGTACTTGGGAGGCTTGAGACAGGAGGATCAGAGGTTTGCAGCCAGCCTCAGCTACTTAGTAAGACCCTGTTTCAAAATAAAAAATAAAATAGGGTTTGGGGTAGAGCTCAGAGGTAGAATGCCCCTGGGTTTAAACTCCAGTTTCATAAAATAAATAAATAAAAAATAAAACAGGGCTGTGGGTCTAGCTCAGAGGTAGAATGTCCCTGGAGTCAATCATGACTACCAAAAGGTTAAAAAGAAACAAAAAACAAACACCAAACCCTGGATTAGATGACTGTACTGTGATTAGGTAAGAGAACATTCTTAGAAATACAGGTCGAAGTATTGAGGAATGAAAGCTCAGTGTCCTCAACTTACTCTCAAAGTTCAAATAATAGTATAATTATAATATACACATGTGTGTATTATTTACAGGGAAGAAAGCAAATATTGCAAATGTTAACAACTGGTAAATCTAGGTGAAGGATACACAAGAATTTATTGTACTACTCTTGCATCTTCTTTGTTGGTTTTGATTTTCTCTTATAAAAAATAAGCAACTACAAAATGCATATATAAGAAAGTCCAACAACAGTATGACTGCTCTGTGATGATTACTTCAAAGTAAACTTTTAAAAATAGCAAATACAAATTTTTAGAAAAAGTACATTCTCTGTGTGTTTTGCTGCTGTTGCTTAGACACATCCCCTGCCTACCAGGGGGAATCCAGGACTGGATGCGCACGGGAAGCAAGTATGAACCAGAGGCCGAGAACAACCAGACACTAATGGGAAGCAGTGACTGAGAGGGACCAAATGGTCCTAACAGCAGTATAAATCACAGGCCAAGGGGGACAAAAGTAAATGTGAAGCAGTAACTGCTGATAACACTGACTGTGAAACAAAGGCCAAGGGGAGCCACAAAGGCAAGTGTGAACCAGCTGGTCCAGAGAAACCAGAGGGCCTTATAGCAGGTGTGAGCCAGAGCCTGGGGAGAAACCACACCATCCTGACAGCAAGTGTGAGCCAGCTGGCTGCGGGAAACCAAAGGGCAGCAAGTGTGAACCAGCTGGCCTGGGGGAACGAACAGCTATACAGCAAATGTGAACCAGAGTTTCATGAGAACTAGGGGGCTGAAGGGAACCAAATGGCCACTTGAATCACCGGCTCTGGCTACTCCAAACACTTTAAATACTTGTTTCCTTACCAGAGTCTGGATCCAGCCAGCCAGGCATGGTGGCTGGCGCACGCTTGTAATCCCAGTACTTGGGAGGCTGAGACAGGAGGATTGCAGGTTCGTAGCCATTTAATGAGGCCATCTGCAACTTAGTGAGACTCTGTTTTAAAATAGGTCTGATGGAGCCGGGTGTTGTGGTGCACACTTGTAATCCCAGTACTTGGGAGGCTGAGACAGGAGGATTCAGGCTCTCAGCCAGCCTCAGCTACTTAGTGAGGCCCTCCACAAGTTAGTGAGACCCTGTTTCAAAATAAAGAATAAAAAATAGGGCTGGGGATGTAGCTCGGAGGTAGAATGCCCGAGTTAAATCTCCAGTACCACACACACAAAAAAAAAAGTCTGATGGTGTATCTCAGAGGTAGAATGACTCTGGGTTCCATCCCCAGTACCACCACTGAAAAAAAAAAAAAAACCAAGACTTCAGTCTGTACATTTCATTTGTATATATGGTGAAATGAATGGACAGCATATTCTAAGCACCTAGGAAATAACAGGGGAAACACCCTTACAAGGTAAGAATTATTTCCACATCAAGTGATTTCTTGTAACTTCATTCTGCTGAGTGTACAACACACTTTCAGTTGGAGCAGCAAGGTGCAAGAGAAAGAGAACAGAACTGTGCAACCGGAGAACTGAGGTATCCCCCCAACTCTTCCCATAACCTTTCACTTGGCTGAGTCTTAAACCTTCTTCACTATCTTAAAAGCATTGTGACAGGGCATTAAGCTGACAAGGCCAGGGTCCGGGTCTGGTGTCCACCCAGCAATTAATGTGCAGTGTGACCTTAGACAAGTCACCTTAAATGAGGGAAATGAATAACCTCAAGCCCTTTCTGGCAAAAACAAACAAACAAACAAAACAAACTCTATGATTTTATGCTTCTGCACATCTAATTAAAATAAAAAATGAACAGGATCACAAAAATTATATTTTATTCTGTCTCATTTAACCAGTTGGTCTCAATGCCTAAAATGCATGTTCTTTTTAAAAGAAAGATACTCCGGATCACT
The DNA here is from genome assembly GCA_004027655.1 of Graphiurus murinus. NCBI lineage: Eukaryota > Metazoa > Chordata > Mammalia > Rodentia > Gliridae > Graphiurus > Graphiurus murinus. Next base: position 21,209 of record PVLC010013353.1, on the reverse strand, counting down.
GCCTAGTTCTCGGATACAAAGACAGATTAGGCATCTAGTTCCATCCATCCATACTCTTCCCTAAACATGCCCTCTTCAGACAAAGCCCACTATGCAACAGAATGAAAGCAATATCTGGGGCTCCCTCCAGAAGCATAGCAAAACTGTGCCTAAACTTCTAGTATCAGATCATGGGGCCCCTCATCCCCTCAAAGTCAACTACAACCTTCCCAGTGCTCTCTGCAGTTCTTGGGGTATGACACAGAGAACTGACCTTATATTCCATGTAACACTAAAGTCTTGGTGAATTAAGATTACACTGACTGTCAAATGAAGTCCAGGAGGCAGACTTGTGATAGTAGCCTACCAGCCTTGCTTGCAATCATGGAAGATTGCCTCAGCTTTTTAACCCAAGTAGCCTTCCTCCTCTTTTCTGCTGCCTGTAGGCTCATTCCAGCACAGACCTTGAAACCTATCTGTCCCCATACTCCCCATACCCAGGCTGGCCCAGTTAAAAAAAACCTAAAGTGACTAGACGCTCCTCCATGGTTGGGACTATTTCTTTGCCAGCCTCTGGCTCCAAATCCTGTTTTTACTAGTAATTCGTTATCAGGGACTGGCTTCTGCCCTGCCCTTCTAAGAACTGTGACATTTTCCTTAGGATGTCAAACCCCCTAGGAATGCAGGGGTGCCCTGCCTCTAGCCCATGGATCTTTTCTCTACCTGAGCTCAGGAGCCCATGCCACCGCCCTCTCTATAAAACTGTCTTCTCTCTCCAGTACCTTTCCTTGTCCTGACTCTGTCCCTCCCAGCCAAAGCTGAAAAGTAAAACTGCTTTCTCCCCAGACCAAGACACCCTTCACATTTGAAGCTGGGTAATTCTCTGCCACAGAGGATTAACCAATGCATTGCAGAAAGCATGTCCTGGCTTCTCTCCAGTAGATACCAGTGGCACACTTGCCTCCCCTTCTCTCCCCTTGCTGAGACAAGCAAAAATCTCTCTAGGTAGGGACAAATGTTCCCTGAGGACAAAGCTGAGGTCCACTGCTCTGTCCTTATAAGTGAAGCTTTTCTAATGGGACCCAAAGCAGACCCTTTGTCCCAAGTTCCACTCTAGAGGCTGGACTGCAATCACCCTGGGCAGGGATCCAGTGAGGAGATACAACTATCCAGGACTATCTAGGTCTCTACACTGCCCCATATTTACCCCCACCCACGGCACATATCTAGATGGGTTCAAAGGCAGAAGCACAGAGACCATTTTAGTCTTGGCTGATGAAAAGAAGCTACAAGGAAATCTGAGTGTGTGCTGAAAAGGCTCTGCCTCCAGAAACCAAATGTTGTAGCATTTGTAACGGGCAGAGCATTTACACGGAGCTTTCGCCTTCACAACGCCAAGCTTTCAGCCCCTGCTAATATTCTCAAGGGGCAGGGTTGGCCCTCTTCCATCTTCAAGATGATTCAGGTTTCCTGGAGAACAAAATGAGCCTCTAATGCCTAATATTTTCTCTCTGACAGATGGTTTCAGATGTATCGAAGTGCTAATCCTTGCCGAGGTATAGGTCTCAAGGAAGGAGAGTTTGGCTTTTAGAATGATAGGACCTGAATGATTAAGGAGGAAAATTACTCCCAGGATAGTCACCATTGTCATGTGAGCAACCAGCTTCAAATGAAGGAAGCCAGCAGAATCTGAAAAACGATTTGAGGGGAAAAAAAAGAGAAAAACCTCAAAAAACCAGACTAACAGTTTAGGTTTGAAATATTTCCGCTCACAGATATCTCTGGGAGTGAAAATGAAGTGCAATAAAAACGCCTTTCAGCTCAGGGTTCCATCTGCCTCCTCCCCCCCATCACCACTCCTAGCTTGAGCTATGGAGGAGGCTCTAAAGACAGCGGCCTGGGTTGGAATATTTGTCTTGCCACTTACTAGCCGCGTGACCTTGGGCAAGTTACACAACCTCTTTGAGTCTCAGTTGCCTCATCTGTAAAATGGGTAATAACAACTACCTCTGGGGAGATTAAGCAAATCAAACGGACCAAAGTATGTGTATCCCGACATGTTAAACGTTCAGTGTTTAACTATTGAGTGTGAACTGGTATTTAATGCCGACCTACTATGTGCGGGCTACTTTCGTATATACCATCACCTCTGATGGTCCCAGGAGGCTCCACAAGTTTATTACCGACAGTGCGGATATAGATATTTAAAAATGGGAACGCTGAGGATCCGAGAGGTTGAGCCACTTGTCCGCGGTCACAAAGCTGCCCAAGGCAGGATTCGAACCTGGCTGTGGCGGACGCCCGAGCCCAGCTCTTTCCAGGGCACCCCGAGGAACTGACGGGGTCGGGGTGGGGGTGATGGGGTCAGTGAGTGGGGCCAGCCCACCGCGCGGGGTCGGTCAGAGGTCACTCACGGTACTCCTCCAGCCTCATTAGGGGCCGGAAGTAGATAGGGTAGAAGGCGGCGCCGACCAGGGAGACGAAGCCGCCGAAAATGAGCGCGGTGCGCAGGTTCCGGGACATGGTTCCGAGCCGGGGGCTGCCCGGGCGCGCGGAAGGCCCCGCACCCTCAGGAACTCCGCTCGCGCGTGCAGGGCTGTGACCCCGCCGGGAGAGGAGGAGCGGCTTTCACTTCCGGGCCTTGGGGCGGGGCCAGGACGGAGCCGGGGCGGGGCCGGGGGCGGGGCGAAGGTGGGCGGGGCGTGGAGGGCGTGGCCTTGGGTGTGGCCACGGGGCGGCGCACCGCCTTCTCGGTGCTCCAAGGCTACTAGCTGCTTGGGCCAGACGACAGCTGGAAGGGCTTTTGTGGCGCCCGAGTCCCGCGGATTCTTTTTTGCCCCCCTTCTCTCCCGTGGGCCCGGTTCCTCCCTCTCCCACGCCTCCCACCACCTCCACACCTCACCCCTCCGTTCCCAACCACGCATTCTCGTCCTTCTCCCATTCATTCGCACTCAGTGACTGTCCACCACGAGCTGGAAGCTTTCTGTAGCTCTCCCATTTAATTCGCATGTCAGCTGGTTCCGTTTACAGGTGAGGGGACCAAGGCTGGCTGGACAGCTTTGGAGAAGTTACTGGGCATCCCTGAGGACAGTTTGTGGGGATGAGACCAAGGGGCAAATGCCCGGCCCGGGATGGCCTGCCAGGCTGTGAAATCTGAGCCACAGGGTGTCCTGAACCCAGACTAGCCTGGAAGGAGTGGGGTTTCAGCATCCAAACTGTGTCATTTCTGACTCCCTTATCCTGTCTCCACCTTTCCGTGTTCCTTGTGCTGATATGACAGGGTTGCCCATGAGGACAGGGACTAGAAGGGTAAAAGAAGGGCAGAGAGCCAGTAGCCAGTGCAACCGATGTGACCCTGAGGCTCTGGCCTGTTGCCTGAGCTGGGGGCCGCTGACGACAGACGTCTGCTTTCTCTTCCTATGATTTCTATCCTCTCTTCCTCTGGGGCTGGGCACTGAGACCAGGATCCCTCAGGTCTCCACAAAGTCCTTTATAGATAGAAACGTGCCAGCAGCTGGGGCTGGGGCCCCAAAACGATATTAATCTTGACACCATTGGCATTATTTAGTCCGGAAAAGATTTACAGTCTTTCTGAAATGGCGTGGAGAACACGATTTCCTCTTTCTTTGTAGTTGAATCAAGCTCTCGTCTACCTTTGTGGCTCCAGAAGCATATAGATCGGTTGTTTGATCTGTCAGCAGATTTATGGACTATCTGCCATGCCCCAAACCCCAGGCAAAGTGCTATAGGGGACACAAGATGAATAAGACGTGACCCCTGCTCTCCAGGCTTCTGCCACAGAACATGTACATGAAAAGATAACTAATAGCCGACACAGCCCGTTGCCGATGAGTGATACGGTGCTGCGGGCTACAGAAGTGCAGAGGAGGAAGACAGATGACTGTAGTGAGGTGGCTGCTCCTTGGGCACCCGCAGGAGTTTGTGGATAAGGAGGGAAGACTTCAGAGCAAACAGGGAACCTGTGATACAGGCTTTATATCACATGATAGAAAATGCCCAAGTGTGGCATGCATTTGTCATTTTAGCAGCCCACCATCCACTTCCCTTTGTCTTCTTAATAGTACCCCAAACATCTTTTGAAATACCACTCCTCTCTCACTCTTGGACCACGAGGTATCCTGGAGCTCCCTGTCCTCATTCTGTTTCTTCCCAGCTGAGAGTGAGGCACACAGCCACCCCTATCAAGCTTCCTTGCATGTGGATTGATTGGCTCAGGATTCAGGCCAATGTAATTGCATCCTCCTGGCCATATTATCTACACTGAGCTAACCCAGTTGATCTGAGATCTACTGGAAAGCTGGACTTGAACTTGAGGGTATCAGACGCTGAAACTACCAAGGGGTGATGAGACACCATTTAGGAACTGAGAAAGAAGTCAGTACAGCAGGAGAGCTGAGAGACAGGGAGGAACCACATGCTGATGTTGCATTTGAGCCAGACCTACCTGAAACAAGATCTACCCCTGACTGCTCAGTATGAACAAATAAAGTCCCCCTTTCACTGAAGCCACTTTGAGTTGGGTTCCAGATACAATGCCCAGGGATATAATTTCATGAGCTGCAAGGTAAGGATTACTTTATTTTATAGACTTGATCACTCTAAGTCAGAGAACTGAACTTTCTCAGGGCCGCACTTCAGTTGAGGGCATATCTCTTGTGGTTTCTGATCTCTTGTGAGCAAGCTTGCAGGACAGCCAGCCAAACTCCACTCATGGGCCTCTGCAAGCCAGTATGAAAAATGGGACATCCTGGTGAGATGCCAGGGCAGGTGAGCCACCCCCTCTCTAAGCTGATATGGCAAGTGACTTGTGGCTTCTCTGTCCCTGTCATACTGATCTAAAGGCATTAGCTGACCAGCAGAAAAGATGAGACCATCTATGCCATGCCATGCGTATAGATTATCACATCAGAAAATAGTTACTTATCACTTGCCTATCACCAAGCTCTAACAGATGCAAGTTCATCTCTTTAGTCCCCGTGTTCTCCCTTTCTGAGAAACCACACTTCCCCCAGTTTTCCTTTCCCATGGTTCTATCAATTCAATGAGCAAATGCTTTTTGTCTGCCTCCTCCAGATAGAGCTTCACAGTCACTGATTGGGAACACACAGAGGGATCGTTCAGCGTTCTGAAATCCAACAGTGGTTCACTGAGCCAGGCCTAGGGTGCTAGACGCTTCAGGTGCTGGTGGAGACTGCAGAAAATAGAACAGCAATGTCTGTCGTCCTCATGGAGTCTGCGGTCTGGTGGAGGAGTAAGATGTGGCAGAGCATATCGACTGCTTCTTGGTCCTAGGTCTCTCCTAATAATAGCTCCTGATGTCTTCTGGAGGCCGACTTCTTATCTTGGCACTCTTGGCTGAACTGTAAATCCTGGGGCCCTTTGCACTCCTATGCAGTACTGTACGCGTAGCAAGACTTGTGACTTGCACGCTTGCCCTGTGCAATCACTATCATGATTTACTCATTTAGTTCTCATATGTCTGTACAGAGGGGGAAGAAGGACATGGTGACAATGACTAGTCCAAGGTCTCATGGCTAGTAAGTGGTAGGGCAAGGATTCAGACTCACACTGTCAGGTTCCAAGGACCAGCTCTTAACCTCCAATCTAAAATATCTTGCAAAGTTGGTGAGCCTGTGCTGCCTGGGTGTGGGCATGGTCCAACCCAGTCCAGTTAGTCTCTTTCTCCCAGAAATAAGAATCATGAGGGCAGTGACGCAAAGATAGCATTGTTACAGAGCATTGCTAATGTCCACAGGAGATTATTGTACCTCTCTTGTCTGCTGATGATCTTGGAGCTCCCCAAATTGTCCTTCCTCCCCCGCCCCCCCCCCTTGCTTGTAGACTGATTCTGGAGTGTTCTTTATGTTCTTCCAGCTCCCCCATGTACTCCCAGTAAACTCTCTTTGAACTTAAGTTGGTTTGCCTCTATTTCAGTTCATGTCACCAGGAGCCCTAACAGACACAGAAATCCACTCAATTGCCTCCAACACGTGGCATGGATGAGGGGCTTGGGGCCTCAGAGCTGTGCTGATGTTTGGGAAACCGGAGGAAGTTTGGATCTGGGGGAAGGTATTTGTGCAAATAGAGGGAAAGCTCAAGACAGGATGCAAGTCAAATATGTCAGGAACCCTAGGGTGCATATTTTCATCTCAATCACTGAGAAAAAAATTGGTTTGGGCTCCTATCCGCACTTTTTCCTTCTTCCCTTGGATGTGAAGATTGAATGCTTGCAGGGAGCAGACCGCCAGTGGTGCCTCGCACAGGGTGCAGGCAGACATCAAAGTTAATCCGCTCTCTGATCTAAGCAAAATGGTGACGAGGGTTTCCTGGGACAGCAGCTCCACTAATTGTGGCACTGCAGCCATGCTTTGAGAATATCAGGGATTCCCAAGAAGTAGTGGGGAAAAAGACTGGACACTCGGGTTTGGATCAGAGTGGGCACATCCAGGATCCTGTGAGCTGGTGCTACTGAGAATAAGAGAAGAAGTAGAGGGAATGCTTCTGTTTTTATGGGGTGTGGTGACTCACCAGGTCTCTACTTATTTGTGTAAATATTGCTGATTCGGATCACTTCTCAAGGTTTTGTTTTGTTTTTGTCTGTCTGCCATTTCCATGTCAGAGAGCTCCCTAAATGTCTAAATTGGCTTATGTCTTACTGTGCTACATACCCTCTTCCCCAGTTTTAACTCATCTCTTTTATGACTTCCAGAGCATGCCTGGCAAACAGCTTCAGGTACGAGACACTGGCTCCTGTCCCTCTTCACCATCACTGACCTTGGCATAGTTTGTGGCCTCATCCCCGCTGCCTGGCCATATCTTCCTAACCAGTCTTTCACATGCCATTCTCTTCCTTCTTCTCTCAGCAAACCATCTCATTCATAGCTGTATTAGTCTCTTTCCTGTTGCTGTAACAAAACACCTGGGCAGTGTACTTCACAAAGAAAAGATTGTTTTATTTAGTTAATGATTTAGAAGCCAAAAGTCCAAGATGGACCCATCAGTTCAGGCTCCAGTGAAGGTTGTAATAGTAAAAGGACCTCTAAGAGGAATCTCCCATGGTGAGACAGGAAGCCAGAGAGTGGGGAGAGGTAAATCTTGTACTTTTATAACAGCTCACTCTTGAGAACTACTGTATTCCTCAAGAGCTACTTTAATTCCTTCTGAGGGATACCCTCAATCACCCAGTCACCTCCTTCTAGCCTCCACTTCTTAAAGGTGGAACACCTTCCACATCGCCACTCTGGAACACACTTCCAACACTCACACCGCGCCCAAACCACAGCAGGAGCAAAAGTTATTTTCTGAAAACATCCATCTGTCCCACAGGGCTTCCGTGTCTCTTTCTGAGTTCCACTGGGCGTGCTGGCACATGCCTGTAAGCCCAGGAGTTGGGAGGCTGAGACAGGAGAATTGCAGGTTTGAGGCCAGCCTCAGCAATTTAGCAAGAACCTCAGCAACTTAGTGAGACCCTGTTTCAAAATTAAAAAAAAAATTAAAACAGGGGGCTGGGGGCATAACCTGGTGATGGAATACCCATGGGTTCAATCCCCAGTATCATGAAAAATAAATAAATATATTAAATAGATAAGTAAAGTATGAGCTCCATAGCTAGCCCTTGGGCTATGGTCAGCAGATCATAAAAGGCCATGCTGCATCCAGGCGCCTCGGCTCTGGGAAGCTATAGTTCTCTGTGCTTAGGCTGTCATGCTCCCGGCCTGTGGCCACAGCTGATGGAATCCACGTGGACCTTTGACCCAGAATACAGCCCAAGATCCTGTGCCTTCATGGAGAGAAGGCTGACCCAACTGGATTCTCCACCTCTGGAATTTCACCTGGGAAGTCAGGGAGTGTCCCAGAGGTTGCCCTGGAAACAGATGGTGGACAGATGCACAAACAGAGGCAGCATCGTGCAGGGAGCGCTGGGAGAGATTGGTTCTGAGTCCATAGAAGCGGGAGAGAAAAGATCTTAGTGCCATTCAAGGAATGGCAGGAGGCAGAGACCAGTAGAGGAGAATTAAAATGAAGATCCACAAATTCCTCCTGCGGAAGAGCAACAGGAGACCGTAAGCCCTAGAACTGCCTGTGATTCATGTATTCATTCATTGTTTCCTACCATTTGTAAACAGCACCCACATTTGCCAGGAACTTTTCCAAACATTAGACAAAGGCTTTGCTATCATGGAGTTTACTTTCCAGTGGGAGAGGCAAAGGATAAATAGATTTTTTAATTAAAAAAATTTTTGTAAGGGTCAAGCACGGTGGCACATGCCTGTAATCCCAGTACTTGGGAGACTGAGACAGAAGGATCACAGGTTCGAGGACAGCAAGTAGTGAGATCCTCATCAACCTAGTAAGGCCCTGTTCTGAAATAAAAATTAAAAAAATAGGGCTGGGGTTGTAGCTCAGAGGTAGAATGCCCCTCAGTTCAGTCCCCAGTACTACTCTCTAATTTTTTTTTATTGGTGTAATATAAATATACATCATAGTGAGATTCAAAGTGAACATTCATATATGCACACAAAATATCCCTCCTAACCCTATCCTGCTCTTCTCTCTTCATGCCCTGTACATGCTAGCAAGGTTGTTGGCGATGCCTTCATATATGAACCTAATATTATTTGGTTTGTTTCCATTTCAGTCCTCAAGCCTCTTCTTTCCCCTTTCCCTCTTCCTTCCCTGATCCCCTTCCACTATCTACTGTTCTCCTTTCTTATTATCACAAAGTCCCTTTTCTTTCCTATTTTTCTCTCTAGTTTCCAGTAGAAACTAGAGAAAACCTAGCCCTTGACTTTCCGCGACTGGCTGATCTCACTTGGCATAATGTTTTCTAGTTCTATCCATTTTTTTTTCCTACAAATGACATAACTTTTTTCTTCTTCATGGCTGAGTAAAACTCCGTTGTGTGTATATACTACATCTTCTTTATCCATTCATCTGGTGGACACCTAGATTGGTTCCATAATTTGGCTATTGTAAATTGTGCCACTCTAAACATGGATATGCACATATCACGATTGTATTCTAACTTTAACTGTTTGGGAAAGATACTGAGGCGTGGTATAACTGGGCCATATAGTGGTTCCATTCCTAGTCTTTTGAGAAAATTCCATACTCATCTCCATAGTAGTTGTACTAATTTACAATCCTGACAGTATATAAGAGCTCCTTTCCCCCACATCCTCACCAGCATTTAGTATTGTTTGTATTCCTGATAATGGTCATTCTAACTGGAACTAGATGGAATCTCAGAGTAGTTTTTTTGTTTTTTGTTGTTGTTTTTTTTTACAGTACTAGGGATTGAACTCAGGGGCATTCTACCTCCGAGCTATACCCCCAGCCTTATTTTTTTATTCTTTATTTTGAAACCGAGTCTCACTAAGTTGCGGAGTGCCTCACTAGGTAGTTGAGGCTAGCTGCAAACCCAGATCCTCCGGTCTCAGCCTCCGGAATGCTGGGATTACAAGCGTGCGCCACCATGCCCGGCTTCTCAGAGTAGTTTTGATTTGTGGATAAATAGATATTTTTAAAAGCCAATAATAGGAGTTATCAATTCTGGGGGGAAAGTAGAGTAGGCAAAGGAACCGGGTGGGGGGAGCAACCCTTTTTTAGGAGGTGGTGGAGCCCCAGATGAAGAGGAGGGAGGCGTGTGAATCCTTAAAAGAACAATGCAGATGGAGAGATCTGTAGATGCAAAAACAGCACAGAGCCCGGCATGCACTTACTCTTCAGGGATCACTGAGGAGTTCAACGGGCTGCAGAGGAGAGGAGACACTAAAAGGAAATTAGGTTGGCGAGGCAGCTGGGGCAGGGGCACCATGCCGAGAGCCTCATACACCATGCAAAGCACTTAGGATTCCACTCTGCCTGAGATGGGAACCTCTGGGCGACTCCTGAGCAGTCTTCTAATTCTGGCGTCTTTCTGGGAGGCCCAGCTGCTTTATGGTTTCTATCCTTCCCAGAGATTCTTGTCTCCCTAACCCCTAAGGTCCCACTGTTTCCCATATGACACCTTTACTCCGAAGAGCAGGAATGAGTTTTGCTTCCTGATTTTCCTTGCCCTGAAAGCCACCAAGGTCTGGCCTGCACAGCCTTCTCAGCTTTCCTTTCTTCCTCCCCAAGCCCCTCTCCCAACCTCCCTAGCACCCCTGGGCTGCTGGAGGTGCTGCCACCTGCTGTGGCCACCTCTGGGTTCGTCACTCTTTCCTCTTCTTTGAATGACGTTCTCCCAACTTAACCACAATTTTTCTCTCCAAGGACATCCTCAAATTCCATTTCTGCTAGAAGCATGGTCTCTGGACTTAAAATTAACTTCTTTTTTTTTTCCTGAAGCTCCTGTTTGGATCATTTATGGCTGCACAATTTTTATTATTATTATTATTCAGCACAGATTTTTTTATACATTTGTTGAGTACAACAGGGTTACATATACATTTATGACATATCAATCATTGTCAGAACACAAATAGCACCACTTCTTCATTTTTCACTTATAGCCCACATTCCTAACATAGCCTGGTCAAGCAAACTTTCTAGAGTCATAAAACCATAAACCTTTAGAGTCATATATTTACTTTCTAAGAAGTAGGAGGGTCTTTCATCTACGCATCCTAGGAACAATCTCCAGACTTTGAGATGCCAATGTAGCCATAGCAGAAGAATCAGTATAATTACTCATATATGCAGATAGCAAATGCCAGGGGGAAAGGGCCCAGCTGGGCTCCCACAACTCCCCCATTTTTATTTTAAAAGGCTGCATAACTTACTACCCAAAATGTAATGCTTAGAAATGACAATGACCTATTATCTTTCACAATTCTGTGGGCTGACTGGGCATTCTTACAGAATACGAGGTGTGGCTGGAAACCAGGACAGCTGAAGTCATCTGGGGGCTTGGCTGGGCTGGGCAGGACTGTCCGACTCGACTCACTCCTACAGCTAACAGTTAACACTCCCTGGGGCACCACTGGCACCAAACACAGCACAGGTGACATCTCTTAACATGGCGCCTTGCTTCCAGAGGGAGCACCCCAGAGAATCGGGGGCCTGAGGTTTAGCCTTGGCAGGCACCACAAGTCATTTCAGTTGCATTCGATGGGTCCAGCAGGCTACCATGGGACCAGACCAATTTCAAGGGGAGAAAAAGGAGACTCCACCTCTTGGGGGAAGTAGAGAGGGGGAGTTTGCAGTCTATCACAGCTTTTGTGATACTTTTCCTGTATACCAGTTACAGTGTTTGCCACCTTCTGCCTTGCATTGCAATTATTTAAGTGTCTCTCTCTCTTATGCTAGGTTTAAGCCCCAGATGAGATGCTACCCTAGTGTGTGTGTGTGTGTGTGTGTGTGTGTGTGTGTGTGTGTGTGTGGTACTGGGGATTGAACCCAGGGGCATTCCACCTCTGAGCTACACCCCCAGCTCTATTTTTAATTTTTAATTTGAAAACGGGATTTCACTAGGTTGATGAGAGTTTCACTACTTGCTGAGGCTGTCCTCTAACCTGTGATCCTCCTGTCTCAGCTTCCCAAGTACTAAGATTACAAGCATGCACCACCACACCCAACTAAGATGCTACATTTTATTTACCCAATGCTTTCAGTGTAATCACCACCACACCAAACATTAATGAAGTTCTTCTACCATGCAGGTGACCTCATCTACTGCCACATAGGATCACATCTAATTTCGACCCTGACAGGATAGATACTGTCTCTATTTTACAGATGGGGAAACGGAGGCATAGCAAGAGTCAGCCTCGCCCTAAGCTGTAAAATCCACAAGTGGCAGAGCCAGGATTTGAACCCACTCTCAAGCCTGTGTTCCTATTCTTACTTTCCTGCTGCTGGCGCACAACCTTGGCACTGTCTTACCCAGTTTGGGCTGCAGTAGCCAATTACCATGAACCGGGTGGCTCAAACAGCAGACATTTCTTGCTGGAAAGTGCAAGATCAAGGGGGCAGCAGATCCCCTGTCTGGGAGTGAGGGCTCACTTCCTGGTGTGCAGATGGCTGTCTTCTCGTTGTAGCCTCACATGGCAGAAAGAGAGTGGAAGAGCTGTCTCCTGTCTCTTAATTAAGGGAACTACTCCAGTCGGGCTTCAACGTAAAAACTGGGGGAGAGGGGACCCACACAAACATTCAGTCCATAGCAGGCACTAAGGCAATGAGCACGAGTCACTCTACAGAAGGGAGGAAGAAGAAAGAACGGAGTACTGAATGTGAGTGTTAGTGCAGCGCTGTCAGCAGTTGTTCCCGGTGGCTACAGGTAACACATTGTTCAGAGTTTCAGGACTGAGCATCGTCAGGGAGCCGGCTAAGCAGAGTGCAGTGTTCAGGAGCTCAGCGAGGAATGGAAGCGGTTATTGGATCTGAGAGCCTGATGCAAAACTTTCCTCCAAAATTCCAATTTTCTCTCTGCCAAGATAAGTGATGGAGGCTTATGGTTCATGTAGCATATCCACCCAGGCCAGGGCCCTCCCACTCTGAATTTCTGGCCTGCTTCCTCCCAGCTAGAAGTGAATATAGATTTGCTTGCCATTACGAACAAGCACCATCTCCCTGCATGGTGAGATCCGCGTTTTAGAAGATTCTGTTTTTATCCCGGGAATATCAATCCATGTGTGCAAGGCCACTCTCTGTGGAGAAGAAGATACTGAGATAAGTGCAAATTTCATTTCCAAGGAGATAGCAAATAAAATTTCAGCATGTTCCGCATTAAACAACCTCTTATACCTCTGTCCTTGTATAACATAAAGACATTGTTGGGCCAAAAGTCAGAAAAACAGCTTCTGTTCTGCAATGTGAATTGAACAGTTAGTGAGAAAAATAAAAGCATCGATTGTGTGTGTGTGTGTCTGTGTGTGTGTGTGTGTGCCTGTGTGTGCACATGTGCTTTTCTCTCCTGTAGCCTCTATACTCATTAGGCCATCTCCTACCCAGACCCCAGCATTCCTGAAGGACATCATCTGTGAATGGTGACTCTGTGCTTGGATGTTATAGAGCAACTGTGTCTTCAGTTTTTCAAGGACAGTTATGCAGCTCCTGCACATCTTTGGGGTTAGGAAAGTGTTTCTCAGCTCAGCCCTGCTTGGCCAATATTCCTTACAGCCAATTCTCCTCACTACAAGTCTACTCCTCAGCCCCTAAGGGGCTAAAATGTTGCATCGGCTTGTTAAAAATACCACCACACTACTTTAGATAGTCTGAATTGAGGGAACTTTGCCAAGCCCTAGAGAAATCCATTCTGAAAAGATCAACTACTTGTGTACTTAAGGTCAATCAAAAATGTCACTGGGGTTATCTCAGATGCAATGTCATCGTACCTGGACTGTAGATCCTATTGGATATAGTTGTCCCCTCTCTTCTGCACCCCCACCCCTATAGTCATTCTCCACACTGCACCCAGAGCACACTTTCAGAAACTAAAATCAGATGATATGACCTCTTTCTCAAACACCCAAAACTTCCCAATTGCTTTGAATTGTATTCAGACATCCTCCTATGTCCTACAATGTTCTGGGTGGTTCGTCCCTGTCTAACCCTCCACCTCATCGCCATCCATTCTCCACACCAAAAGGTGCCACTACACGTGTCTCCAGCTTGTCCTTGAATAGGTCAAGTCTGACGCAGCCTCAGGGTCTTTGCACTGTGGCTTTCTTTCCTGGAAATGCTCTGGCTCTTGGTCCTAGCTTTACTTGTTAGTTAGGTGTCTGTTCAAGAGGCTTTATTGCTATAGCTTGAATGTTGTCACCAAAACTTATGCTGAAATCTAAACCCCCTTGTGAAGTATCCGGTGGGTGGAAGATTAACTCAACTATGATATTTGGAGGAGGGACCTTTGGGAGGTCATTCGAGGTCCTAAGCCCATGGGACTGTGGCTTCATAAGAACAGCAGGAGAGACTCAAGCAGGGAAATTCTGTCTCACCATGTGCTGCCTTGAAACTCTGCAATGTCCTCACTCGGTATGGTCACCCAATCTTGAACTTCCCAGCTTTCAGAATCATCAACCAGATCTTTGTTCTTTATAAGTCGTTTCATGTGTTAGTCAGTGTGGTGGTGACCAAAATGTCCATCAAGAACAAATTAGAGGAGGAAAAGTTCATTTCAGCTCACAGTTTCAGAAGAGTCAATCCATAGTCAACCAACTCCAAGAAACATCATGTCATCAGGGTGAGACAGAGGAGAGCTGCTTAGCTCGTGATAGGAGTAAGCAGAGAGAGAGAGAGAGAGAGAGAGAGAGAGAGAGAGAGAGAGACACCAGGGATAGATACAGTCCCCAAGGCAATGCCTCCAGTGATCTACCTGCTCCAGCCATTCTCCACCTACCTATAGTTACCACCCAGTAAATCCATTTAAATTATTAATTGGTCAATTAGATTTATCCACTGATGAGGCTAGAACCCTCATGATTCCATTATGAGGAAATGCTCATTGCTGCATTGCTAACACATGAGCTTTGGGGGGACATTCCAAATTCATATCATAATAGTCCATGATATTTAATTATAGTAACAGAAAATGGACTAAGAGGGCCATCCCTGACCACAGGTCTAAAGAAGTCCTGGCTTCCCTCCACTCTCTATTTCTCCTCTTGCTTTCTTATTCCAACACCTTTAAACGACCGACTTGTATGTCCATTGTTGTCCCTCACTTTAATAGAGAAGCACGTCAACCTCCCCTTCCAGAGGGCCGGGCACAGGAGGTGCTCAACAAATACTTGTTAAATGATATTTCTCATGTCATCCAAACATTCAAGAGACAGTAGTGCATGGGGAAGATGCTGGAGAACATAAGCCCTCTTGGGAAGAAGGGAAAAGCCCTGCTTCTCATTAATTATTTAATTACCTCTGAAGCTTGGGGTTGAAGGGAAGGTGAAAAATCTTCCTTATTCCAATTGTCGCAGTTACATGCTCTCAGGCCTGATCACAGCACCTGTGATTCTTACACTACTCGCTGGTGCCGGCTCTTCCCACAGGACCCAAAAGCAGCTGCACACTGTTACCACTGGCATCTTTTGAGATTTTAATTAACAGTATTTTTTTTTCTTTCTCATTCACGGTCAGGATTCTGATTAACTTGTAAGTGGGAGTTTTGCCACTTAGAGGATTGGAGGAAGGTGTTGAGAGATGCCCTCAGTCGCTGGTAGAGGGTTTGCTGCGCTGGCCGCCTCCCCCACATCCTTCTGGGTTCACACCCCAGGTGGGAGGGTTGGGCATGCACTACGGTCACCACCATGGGCTTCAGTGGATAAATGGACTTGTTGGGGCTTCTCTGCTTGCGGCACCTTTGCAAACACAGGGTCCCACGTTTTTGGCGGGCGAGGCAGGCAGGCAGGCAGGCGACAACTCACTTTGGCTTTTTGTCAATCGTGCACTTTCAGCTCAGCTTTGGGCTTCCATCCAGGCTCCCTCAGTGTTCTGAAAGAGCAAAGCCTGAAAGTGTTGGTCCACAGCTGGCTTGCAGGTGGCGTCCAGTTGACCACTCTCTACGCTGCAGCCTGCAGTCCAGCCCCTTCTCACCTCCACCAGATCAAGGGCGTTCACAGGCCAAGCGAGGTTCTCCGTTCAGGTGCATATTTGCAAGTAAGGCAGATTTGGGTTTGAATCTGATCGATTTATAGTAACCCTCCGAACCTCAGTTTGCCTTTAAGATGGGGGTGCTGATCATAAGCTAGCTTACTGGGTTTCCTTGGGAAGATTAAATGGAGCACCTCATCCATGTGTCGCACAGTAAAGGTCAAATGTTTTTCTATGGGTCAGGTGATTTGAGTTCAAGTCCATTTGGGACACCTTAACATGTTTTTGTCTCTCTGAGACTCAGTTTTTCCTCTCTGAAATGAGCACATTGTGATTGTAAAATGAGCATGCCAGATAAATTGCCAAGCACCATGCTAATTTCACCAATGAGTCATTCACCTCTACCACTGGCTTTATAAACCCAAGTTGAATTATTCAAAAATCCCTCAACATGGACATGTCATCTGTCCTATGCATGAAAAATTCTGTAGAAATATAGAATGAGGAAGGCTGTACACAAACAGTGTTGGAATTTATTAAAAAGAAGAAGCAAATAGCATTAAAATGATTATTGCACGAGTGGCCAGACTATCGTCCCTCGGGGGAAAATATTTCCCAGTTTGCTTAGAGTAGCAAAAAGAGGGGAAAAAAGATTTGATAGTTATTTCAAAGCTATCTCCCCAAGGGAAATTAAACCTGAGTTATGGGATATTTTTCATAAAACCATAGCAAAAACTAACAAGTAGAAACTATGACGAGGCACATCTAAGTGGATTTGGACAAGGTTCTCCTTCCCAATGCAGGAGCCCCTGGGTACATCAGCATCCCACCACCTGCATTCTCTTGGACCCCACCTTACTCCATTCACACCTGGTGGACCCTGGTGCATCCTTAAGGAGTCACCTCACCTGGACGTGTTCCAGTCTCCCTCTCGGGACATCCCCCTGTTACCAGCTGATACACCCATAGACGCTCAGGCTGTGTGACTTCCGATAACCCTTCCCATCCCTAACAGTTACTAACTCAGCAACGAGGATCACAGAAGCAGCAAGGCATTTTTATACGGAGGCAGCAAGTTGCTGCTTGTAATCTATGGCTTCTGTTTTTACTTTTTAGAAAATTGCAGTGAGTGTTTTTTTCTAGAAACATGATTAATTTTTTGCCTTATTTATTTCCTGGTCTATGGGTAGTTTCCAGGATCAGAACATTTCTTATTTAAATCTCCCTAGTATCCCTTTTTGAAGTAGAACTCTTCTGTAGGGAACCCACTTCATAGGAATCTGAGCCTGCCTTTCTCCATCCAGGGGACCCAGAACAGGCCAGTTCACATATTCTATGCTCTTGACCACCGTGACTAGTTCTGGGGGTAGGTACAAGATCTAAGCCAAGCAAACCAGAATTTTTCTTGGATCTTTTCTGATGTTGCAATTTTAAAAAGAGCCTATCTCTTTCTCCTGGGGTTGCTAGACTGGTAAGATTTCAGTCTTATCAGGGGCACGTGATAAGGGCATCTCCAAGAGACAGAGGGAGAACTCATTATTTGGACACTGGATCAAGCCATGCCTGAAGCAAGTTAGCAGGGCATTATGTGAGCTATGGTTGGAATGGGGAGTCTGTTATGGCAAACTGATGAATGCAATCAGATTTGCCTAATATGCATTTGGCTTATTTTAAATCTTGAAAAATTGATATGACAAAATTAATGTGGTATAAAGGAAAAATAGAGGGTACCATGTAGGGTTAAATTTGGAATTTCCTTTTAAAATAATACCCCCCCCCATTTACTAAACCCCTACTAAATGCCAGAAACTTTATGTATGTGATCTTCTCAGCTCTTCACCATTGGGCATGTTGTATTATACCCATTTTAGAGAGGAGGAATTTGAGGCTCAGAGTTACAGAGAGATTTGCTAAAGACCAACCAGATAGGAAGCAGTGGAACCAGGATTTCGCACTAAGTTTTATGGCCAATAACCCATGATACAGATCTGGATGAGATTATTGCTTATTCATTCATTCAGCACTTATTGGGTTCTATCCATTTGCTAAGCAGGGTGCTAGTTCCTGGGTATATGAAATGAATAAAATAGTACTGGTGCACCCTTCAGCTGTTCTTGGTCCAGAGGGCCTAATGGGTCAGTTAGGGTTATCACTAGAGGCTCAGTTGTGCCCCCCACAAAAGATAAGTTAAAGATAATCTTCAGTACTTGTGAATATGAACTTATTGAGACATAGAGTTTGTGTAGATGTAATAAAGTTAAGATGAGGTCATTAGCATAGGCCCTATATTGTATTAGTCAGCTTTTTGTTACTATAACAAAATACCTTACACAGTCAACTTTTAAAGAGAAAAGGTTTCTTTGGCTCATGATTTCAGATGTTCCAGTCTGTGATTGTCTGGCCCCATTGCTTTTAAGCCTGTGGTAAGGCTGCACATCATGGCAGGAGTACATGGCAGAGCAAAACTACTCACCTCACACCAGGAAGAGAAATAGAGGAAGAAGAAGGGACCAGAGTCCCACAATCCCCTTTGAGGGCACACCTCCAGTGACCTGGAGACCTCTTAAATCCTCCCACATCTCCCAACAGTGCCTTCTTGGGGACAAAGGCTCCAAAACATGGTCTTTGTAGAACATTTAAAATCCAAATGCTAGCAGGCCCTACTCCAATGTTACTGGCGTCCTTTGAGAAGAGAATTTTAGCACACAGGCCCACTGCGTGAATGCTGTTTGAAGAGAGGCAGACTATGTATGGAGCACAACATCTGCAGGGCCCTTGGCAGAAGCCAGGAGAGAGACCTGGAAGAAACTCTCCTAAGAGCCCCAGGAGGAGCCAGCGCCACCACAGCCGGAGTTCTGACTCCCAGCTTCCAGAACTGTGAGATAGCAAGACTCTGCTGTTGGAGCGATGCAGCAGTTTGTGGCTGTCTATTATGGCAGCCTCAGGAAGCACAGGTAGTCGCCCACGGCTAGGCCTCCTGGCTTATTCGAGCTTATTCGAATCTCACCAAGATTGCCACTGCCTGGACAACCTCTGTAGCCAGAGTCCTGCCCTCCCTACTCGTCACACCTCTCAGGTGGGATCCTCTTTACCCCAGCGCAGCTGCCGGGTCCCCGCACCCTGAGGCCAGGACCCACCTTGTATGGCAGCTCTACCCTCTGACCACACCCTGGCCCCCGTGGCTACGCCGGCCCCAGCGCTGGCTCCGGATGTTTGGATGTTTGGACGGGCGAGCATCTGGAGGCAGCAGCGGGCAGCCAGCACCAGCGCCCAGCGCTTCCTTTATATTCCAAGGCTGTTCTGTTTCCAGGATACGGGTCTCGAGATTTCTCCTCCGTGATTAATGTGGAAGCCATTTCTTGATGTACTGTCTTAATAACACGGGGGAGGCAGACACGCAGTCTTTGGTTGCCGACTGTGACAGCACGTTTTTCTGACCAGCCCTCCCCGGCTCCTGAGAGTCAGGTAGGTAGCGCGGGTGCAGAAGAAGCAAGTGAGGGAAATAAAATCTGAATTAATCAGCACTTCGCCTAGGGTAGTGATTAGCTACAACTTGGACCTTGCTGCCTAGCATTGTAAGCGAAGGTCCAACTTCCTTTAGTTTTCCACTCTCTTTCGGCGCCCCGAGAACTCTCTCTCCTAATAAACTGTATGCACCTGCCGATGCATTTGGAGGGCAAAATGCCAACTCATTAAAAACGGTGAAGTCCCCAGTAGCTAAAGCTTTCCCTGTGGGTAAACTTAAACTTTCCATACTCCCAAAGGAGGGGGCAGTGCCGCTCATAATTATCCCCAAGTGGGTGTCCTCCTTTCAATTAGACCGGCAACACCTCGAGGGTGAGGCCCCAATTTTGCTGTTTTGGGTACTTTTAATAACTTCTACCAGAGTGGGTGCTTTCTGGCCTGCTGGTTGGCTTGATTAAGTACGAGAGCTTAATCTGGGTCATGGTGTCCCTTGCATGCTTTCATGGGGTATGAAAGTCCTTAAGGATTTGGGATTTAGTGCTTGGTGATCACACTACCTGGATTAGAACTATGACTGGCTGTGTGACATTAGGCAGGTCTGTTAACCTCTCTGAACTTCAGGCCTTAAGCTGTAAAATGGGTTATTAGAATGAGTCAGGGGGATCATGTGCCTGAAGTATTTAGCATTCAATAAAAAGACAGTGGTTATCATTAACTGATGGCTGGCAGAGCTAGAACCTAGGGGCCAGGACTTCAGCATAGCTTTGGGAAATTAACTTGTGATGGTTCATTTCATGGATCAGTTTGGCACCCAGAAATGTGGTCCAACATTATTCCAGGTGTTTCTGTGGAGGTATTTTTTAGATGAGATTAGCATGGAAACCAGTAGACTCTGAATGAAGCAGATGCCCTTCCAGAATGTGGGTGAGACTTATCCCACTAGTTGAAGTCCTTAATGGAAAAGACTGGTCTCTCTGGAAGAAGGAATTCTGCCACAGGCTGCCTTTGCCCTTGAACTAAAACCCTGGCCTCCGTCTCCATACTGCAAGCCTTCCTTGAGGATTATATGCAGTTGACTCTCTGTATCTGCAGGTTCCACATCTGTGGATTCAACCGACCACAGATCAAAAGCATTCAAGAAAAAGAAAAAAGGCATCTGTACTGAACATGTAAAGACTTCTTTTTCCTTGTCATTACTTCCTGAATAATACAGTGTAATAACTTTTAAAATAGCATTTGCATTGTACTAGGTATTATAAGGAATCTAGAGATGATTTAAAGTATAAGGGAGGGTGTATATAGATTATACATTATATAAATTATATGCAAACACTATGTCATCTTATGGAAGGACTTGAGCACGTGCAGATCTTGATATCCTCAAGGGGTCCTGGAACCAGCCCCCTGTGGATACCGAGGGACAACTGCATATCTTCCTTTGCTTTTCTTTCTCTGGAGATCCCTGCCTAATGCAGTGTCCATGGTGCCAGACACAGAAGCCCTCCTGTAGGCCCCAGGGCCTAGGTGTCACCACTGGGACATGTAGACCCGGGGCTGCCTTTGAATACATCTTACCATCAACAAACTATCAATCACTGAGCAAGACTGTTGGAGGCTTTGGTATTTTTTATTTCTTTGGCAAAGAAAGGTCAAACAGTTCAGTCTCAGTGTGAACTGCTTGAAGAGGTGATGAGAAAGAAATGAGAGGAAATTCTTTAGCTTTCCATATACAAGTTAACACAGTCCTGCAGACTAGTGTACTGGTGTTCCTGGAGGTTAGAGTAGAATCACTTTTTTTTTTTGGTACTGGGGATTGAATCCAGGGGCCTTCTACTCTTGATCTACATCTCCAGCCCAATTTTTACTTTTTTTAAATTTGGAAACAGGGTCTCACTAAGTTGCTGAGAGCCTCCCTAAGTTGCTAAGGCTGGCTTTGAACTTGGCGATCCTCTTGTCTCAACCTACCGAGTCTTGGATTACAGGTGTGCTCCATCACACCCAGGCTGGATTCGCTCTTTTTTTTTTTTTTTTTTTTTTTTTTTTTTTTTTTTTTTTTTTTTTTTTTTTTTTTTTTTTTTTTTTTTTTGGCGGTACTGGGGATTGAACTCAGGGGCATTCTACCTCCGAGCTACACCCCCAGCCCTATTTTTTATTCTTTATTTTGAAACCGAGTCTCACTAAATTGCGGAGTGCCTCACTAGGTAGCTGAGGCTGGCCGCGAACCCGGATCCTCC
>PVLC010013352.1:27575-42032 GCA_004027655.1 Graphiurus murinus | reverse complement strand
GAGAGGGGGGGGGAGGGAGGGAGGGAGGGAGAGAGAGAAGAGAGAGAGAAGAGAGAAGAGAGAAGAGAGAAGAGAGAGGAGAGAGATGAAGAAGAAGAGAAAAGAAGAAGAAGAGAAGAGAGAAAGAGAAGAAGAAGAAGAAGAAGAAGAAGAAGAAGAAGAAGAAGAAGAAGAAGAAGAAGAAAAAGAAGAAAAGAGAGAAGAGAAGCCACTTTTAGTTGTTTAGCAAGATGACAACAATGAAGAAGAGGAAGGAAGGAAAGAAGGAAGGAAGGAAGGAAGGAAGGAAGGAAGGAAGGAAGGAAGGAAGGAAGGGAGGGAGAAAGCCAGACGTGGAGGTGCACACCTGTAATCCTAGTCCTCGAGAAGCTCAAACATGAAGATACCAGGTTGGAAGATTCCAGCTAAATTGCTGAAGCAATTTAGCGAGACCCTGTTTCAAAATAAAAAGTAAAAATAGGGCTGGGGGAGGCAGTGGTGGTGGTGTATGGTTCAGAGGTAGAAGGTCCCTGGGTTTGACCTGCAGCACCAAAAGAAAAAGAAAGACGGATTCTACAGGAAAAGGAGCCAGTCCTGGTGTTGTCAGTTAGCTTTGTAACAAGACACAGACAATTCCCTTGGTCTAACAGTAGAATAGGAGGCAGGGTCTGGAAAGGTCCATCCTGCCTGGTGTTCTTACAGCTGCGTCTTCCTTTAGTTTCCAGGAAGGACCCATCCTAGCAAGGCTGATGGCCAGCTTTCCTGAGATTGCTTGGAGCAGAAAAGCCTTCTCTACTGACTTTTCTCCTTTTCCTTTTCCACTCCAGGGTAATTTTTAGGTAGGAGCAAATTAAGCCTAAGAATTTACTAACTTGAAACATTGCTTGTCAAAATACATATTTTAGCCAAGCTTGGTGGCACACACCTGTAATTTCAGTTCTTGGGAGGCTGAGACTGGAGAATCCCAGTTTCAAGGCCAGCTTCAGCAATACAGTGGGACTTTCAGCAACCTAGAAAGATATTGTTTCAAAAACAAAAAAATAAAAATAAAAAATGTTTAAATAGGGCTGGGGGTATAGCTCAGAGATCGAATGTCCCTGGATTCAATCCCAAGTACCACAAAATAAATAAACAAACAAAAATAGAAAATAAATAAAATAAAATATACATTTAGTTATAGTATTCTTTATCTCTAACTCTGGCTAAAGTAGCAAGACATGATACTTTTCACTTAAATCCATCAAAATGTTTCCCTATAATACTATTCAAGGGTTCATCATTTCTACTTCTTGCTTAGGATTCTTTTAAATATTGCTTATATGTACTAGATTCAAGTTTTTCTAAATGGATGTGTAGAAAAGCCATTTCTTTGGGCTGCTCATAAAAACATTGGTGAGGCTGGGGGTATAGATCAGTGGTAGAGTGTTTTGTTTGCCTAGAATGTGCAAGTTCCTGGGTTTGATTTCCCAGCACTGCCTCTCCCAACAAATGATGGAATGGAGGAGGTTGGGTCCATAGGCAACTAATTTTGGGAAGCACTTCCTTCTCTACTTTTCTTTCTTTCTTTTTTTCTTTCTTTTTTTTTTTTTTTTGCAGTACCGGAGATTGAACTCAGGGGCATTCTACTTCTGAGCTACACCCCCAGACCTATTTTTTATCCTTTATTTTTGAAACAGGGTCTCACTAAGTTGCGGAGGGCCTCACTAGGTATCTGAGGCTGACTGTGATCCCGGATCCTCTGGTCTCAGCCTCCCAAATGCTGGGATTACAAGCGTGCACCACCATGCCCGGCTCTACTTTTCTTTTAAAGGTGTACAAATTACATTAAGATAACAAAGCCTCTGAAAAATTATGTAATAAAGAAATCTTAGCTTTTTCCCAGCATGATAGTGCACACTTATAATCCCAGTACTTGGGAGGATGAGACAGGAGGATCACAGGTTCACAGCTAGCCTCAGTAAATTAGTGAGGATTTCTGGAATTTAGTGAGACCCTGTCTCAAAATAAGAAATAAAAATAGGGCTGGGGTTGTAGCTTGGAGGTGGAATGCCCCTGGGTTCAACACTTAGCACCAAAAAAAAAAAAAAAAAAAAATCTTAACTTTTTTTTGTGTGTGTGGTACTAGGGATTGAACTCAGGAGTGTTCTACCTCTGAGCTATACCCCCAGTCCTATCCTATGTTTTATTTTGAAACAGGGTCTCACTAAATTGCTGAGGTTGGCCTCTAATCTGCAATCCTGTCTCAGCCTGAAATTATAACTTTTTAACAGCTTTCTTGAGATATAAGTTACATACCATCAAGGTAACATTTATTTATTTATTTTTGTTTGTTTGTTGCAGAACTGGGGATTGAACCCAGGGACATTCTATCTCCTAGCTACATCCCCAGCCCTATTTTTTTATTCTTTATTTTTTGAAACAGGGTCTCACTAAGTTTCAGAGAGTCTCACTAAATAGCTGAGGCTGACTGGGAACCCAGATCCTCCGTTCTCAGCCTCCCTAGTACTGGGATTACAAGTGTGTGCCACCACACCCGGTTTCAAGGTAACATTTAAAGGTGCATAATTCAATAATTTTTTAACATATTTACAAAGCTGTATAACCATTACCACGGTCTATCTGTGGATCATTTTCATAAGTTCATAAGCAGTCACTCTCCATTCTTCCTCCCCCTCAGTCTAGGCCTCCTTTTGGTCTATGGATTTACTTATTCTGGATATTTCATATAAATAGTTATCATACAATACATGGTCTTTTCTAATTGGCTTCTTTCATTCAGTATAATGTGTTTGAACTTTATCAATATTTGTAGCATGTATCAATACTTCTTTTTTTTTTTTTTGGTACTGGGATTGAACCCAGGGGCATTCTATATTCAAGCTAACCCCCAATCCTTTTTATTTTATTACTTTTTAATTTTGAGACACAGTCTCAGTAAGTTGCTGAGGCTGTCCTCAAACTTGAAATCCTCCTGTCTCAGCCTCCTAAGTACTGAGATCAAAGGCATGTGCCATCACGCCTGGCTACATCACTTTTTTTTTTTTTTTTTTTCGGTACCGAGGATCGAACCCATTGGCATTCTACCTCCACGTTATGCCCCCAGTCCTTTTTTTTAATTCTTATTTTGAAACAGGGACTCACCAAGTTGCAGAGGGCCTCACTAAGTTGCTGAGGCTGGCCGTGAACCTGCGATTCTCCTGTCTCATCCTCCCAAGGACTGGGATTACAAGCGTGCACCACCATGCCCAGGTACATTATTACTTTTATTGCTGAATAATATTCCAATGTATGGATAGGCCATATTTTGTTTATATCATCAATTTGTATCCACTTTTTTTACTATTATAAACAATGCTGCATTGAGCATTTATGTATAGAACCTATTAATCTTGGGTATGTCGAATAGTAGACTGAGACTATAGCCACATGCCTGTGAATATGTGAACACCATAAACTGTCACTTGGAAATCTAAGCTGTCACTAAGAAAATACTATATGATATAAGGCTTGGGCCATTCTTTTCCCACAATAATGCATATAAATTGTATCAAAGAAAATGAAAGAGCATATCATATGTTCTACAATGTTATAAAATGTTTCTGCACTTACCATTTTATAATATTTCTAGCAGAGATGGCCATCTTTTTATTCTCTGAACAAGAAGGAGTGGTAATTGTGTATCTTCACTATCAATCTTCTTCATTAAAAGAGAAGAAGGCAGGTTATCTGGGGAGCAGCAAGGAATAACCAGGTTATATCTTATGGAGAAGGGGAGGGTTAATCTCCAGTTCTGTTTGGAATTCTAGAAGCAAGATTATCAGGGGCAGGTGGTTGATAAACCAGTGCAGGTAACATCCAGTAATTACTTAATGTTATCTTGAGTAAAAAATAGAGAACCTCTGTTGGAAAAAAAACATTCTAATTGATGTCTGCTTCTTGGAGCACTGAGATTTTCACTTTGTGAAACTATTAATTAACTGGGATAGTGGTTTTTACAATTCTTTCCTTTGAAAGTTTTTTTGTTCCTTAATATTTGTGTACTGACTTCTGGCATAAATGTCCCACAGAGCATACCCGGGGAAAGATTGCTGTATTTACCTCTATTCTTTTTTTTTTTTTTTTTTAAGGTACTGGGGATTGAACTCAGGGGCATTCTACCTCCGAGCTATACCCCCAGCCCTATTTTTTATTCTTTATTTTGAAACAGGGTCTCACTAAGTTGCAGAGTGCCTCACTGGGTAGCTGAGGTTAGCCGTGAACCCAGATCCTCCAGTCTCAGCCTCCCAAATGCTGGGATTACTAGCGTGCGTACCTCTATTCTTAACTTCATTCCATAAGCATATTATTCTCTTTGGGTCAAAAGTTGTGATCTTCTCCTGCCAGCAATCACTTAAAATTTCATAAAATGTCAAGTGGAAAAAACCTAATGACTTGGTCATTTCCCCATATTTGAGTCTTAGGAAAGTTCATTTTATTTCTTTCTTTTCTTTTTGGTACTGGGGATTGAACATAGGGGTGCTCTACCACTGAGCTACACCCCAAGCCTTATATTTTTTATTTTGAGGCAGGGCCTCAATACGTTGCCTAGGCTGGCCTCAAACTTGTGATCTTCCTGCCTTAGCCCCTGTAGTCACTGAGATTACAGGCAAGCATCACCACACCCAGTTAACAGTTCATTTAATTAGGCTTGTATTTAAAGTGATCTATGGTCTTTAAATTGTCAAAGTCCCAAAATTTAAAAATTGATCTAACAGATCAATCTTACATGGAGATAAAGACAAACAACTGCTAGTGCATGGTGACCAGAGTAAAGTTTTAAACTCCACGAGTTGGATTTTTTTTTTTAAGTTTTATTGTTTTGAAGAGAGAATAGTGCTATGAATTCCAAAAGCAAGCCATATAAATGTATTGAAAGTTGTTTGTAGTACATATTCCCGATAGTAGCAGATTTATCTTTTTTTTTTTTTTTTTTTTGGAACTGGGGGTTGAATCCAGGGGCTTCTGAGCTACACCCCCCACCCTGTTTAATTCTTTGTTTTGAAACAAGGTCTCTCTAGGTTGCTGAGAGTGTTGCTATGCTGCTGAAGCTGGGTTTGAACCTGTGATCCTTCTGTTTCAGCCTCCCAAGTACTGAGATTACAAGTGTGCACCACCACACCCAGCTAGATTTACCTTTTAAATTATGTTTCATTTAAGCTATTGCTAAAACCCTCTAATAGACCAGCAGTTCTCAGTCTCTTTTGTTCTATGATACACTGAAAGGAAGGTGATCACTGACAGGCATTCTTCTAGGCTTACCTGTAACAAACTGCAGTTCTTCCCTTTTCTTTTTCATTCAAGAAAACATTAAAATGCAAACAGGTGATTTTTTTTCACCCCAGTTCTAGAGATTGAACCCAGCACCTTGAGCAAGCACTCTACCACTGAGCTCCCCTGCTCAGAATACAGAGAGGGGAGAATGAAATTATGAATGGAATGACTGCTTGCAGGCATGGTGGTGCACACCTGTCATCCCAGTACTTGGGAGGCTGAGACAGGAGGATCACAGGTTTGAGTTCAACCTTAACAATTTAGTGACACCCTGTTCAAAATAAGAAAATTAGAAAGGGCTGAGGTTATCCGGGTGTGGTGATGCACGCTTGTAATCCCATTACTTGGGAGACTGAGACTGAAGGATCCAGGTTTGTGGCCAGCCTCAGCTACTTAGTGAGGCTCTCCACAACTTAGTGAGACCCTGTTTCAAAATAAAGAATAAAAAATAGGACTGAGGGTATAGCTTGGAGGTAGAATGCCACTGGGTTCAATCCCCAGTGCTGAAAAAAAAAAAAAAAAAAAAAAGGGTGAGGTCGTAGCTTAGAGGTAGAATGTTCCTGGGTTCAATACCCAGTACCAAAAAAGGAGACCAAGTGAGAGAGAGAGGGAGAGAGAAAGAGAGAAAGAGAGAGAGAGAGAGAGAGAGAGAGAGAGAGAGAGGGAGAGAGAGAGAGAGAGAGAAATTATTGCCTTTTTTGGGGGGGAGGAAGTTCAGCTAAGCCTTATGAAGATATGCTGTATTCCTCTTAGAAAAAGATCCCACATTCTCTTGCTTCTGGCCTTCATGATGTGAGGAGCACAGCACTTGCCTCTTCCACCTCCTGCCACCATGCCCCCAACCTCACATGGACTGAACCTGAAGCTAAGAAAATAGGTCAATCTTTTAGATTATAGCTGTAAGAATGCTGACCAGAACAGAATTAGTACCAAGAAAGTGGGGTAGCTCCTATATCTAAGTCTGATCATGTGGATTGTTGACTCCTTGGAACTGATTTGTGAGAGAAAATTGGAAGGGCCAGGATGTGGCTAGAAAGGCAGATAGTAGAGACTGTACTCAGGAGATCTTGGAGGGCAAAGATGACTCCATAGAGAAATGGGGTAGAGGCCATGTGTGTTACACTTTGGCAAAGAACTTATCCACATTTTGCTCGTGTCCTGAAACTTGTGTGAGGCTGAATTTAAAGGTGATGGACTGATTAAACTGGTGGAGGAAATCTCAAAACAGTAAATATCCAAACTGAATTATGCATATTGATGTCCACGTTCAGTGAATTTCTAGAGCGGAAAATAAAGCAGAGAGACTTTATAGATTTGGCCAGAAAGGCATATGTAAAGCTGGGGCCCAGAGAGATGATGTCATGGAAGGAGGGAAGATGGCCAAAAGGAAAAAAGAAGCAGCAGCCATGATGAAGGCGGCCCAGATAAAGTTGGGGCCAAGGGTGGCCCAGGTGAACTTGGGACCAGTGGCAGCCTGGATGGAGCAGGCCCAGGGCTGTGATTACAAAGGCCCCAGGAGTAATGATTAAGGAGAGCACCACTACCTTTTCTGTTGGCAGCCTACCTTGGATCCCACGTAATGCTGGCTTTGCTAGAAAAAGGGGGCCATGGAGGCTTCCCCCCAGATAAAAGGAAGGCCTGGGAATCCAGGGAACATGTGGCAGGGTCAGAATTTCTGAAAGCAGGCCCAAATGGGGCACTTTGTGAAGCAGTGATAGTGAAGCCAAGGTTACAGGAAAAAAATTGAAGATTTAGAAAAGCCAGAACAGTGAAATAACTGTGAAGAAAGGCTGCTTGCTGTGATCCATGGAACCAGGCTGGAAGAGACAGTAAACTGCCCATTGCAATCAGCCATGTGGCAGGAGTGGGGCTGCCAAGGCCCCTTGGAGATCACTTCTCACCACCATGTGCCCTGGATGCCAGAAGTGGAGCTGCAAGATCAAATGCTTGCCCTGCCAGATTTCATTCCATTTTGGTCTCATCCCTTCTTTCTATGGTCCTATTCCTCTCTTTGTGAATGCAAATGTTTACTCTTTACCATTGTATATTGGATGCATGTAACTTGATTTTTATTTTGATCTCCACTGTCTTTTATAGGGGCTAATAAGAGTTCACCTTGAGTCTCAGAGCCAACTTTGGACTTTGGGACTTTTCAGTGATGCTGGAATTGTTAAGACTCTGGGAACTCTTGGAGAGGATTAAATGCATTTTGCATTCTGAGCTGAGCATGAGCTCTTTAGGGGCCAGGGGCAGAATGCTATAGTTAGATAAAAAATGTTCCCTAAAGAGCTCATTTATTAATGTTGGAGCTGATGTAATTGTCATGAGGGTTGTAATCCTAGCAGTGGATAAACCCATTGTAGTGAATTTATCTGGGTGGTGGCTTGGGCCTGTAGGGTGTGGCTGAAGACGGTGAGTCCCTAGGGGTGCAGCCTTGGGGATTATATATGGTTCCTCCTCTCCCTGCTCTCTCTCTTGCTTCTAGACTCCATGACATACATGAGGAGCACAGACCATGTCATCTCTCTCTCCCAACCCCACATGGACAGAACCCCAAACTGTAAGAAAATAAATATTCTTTCCAAAAAAAAAAAAAAAAAAAAGCCGGGTGTGGTCGTCCATGCTTGTAATACCAGTACTTTACTTCAGAAGCTGAGACAGGAAGATCCAGGTTCACAGCCAGCCTCCACAACTTAGTAAGACCCTGTTTCAAAATAAAAAATAAAAAATAGGGCTAGGGGTATAGCTTGGTGGTAGAATCTCCCTGGGTTAAATCCTCAGTACTAAAAAAAAAAAAAAATCAACTTTCTGATATATGTGTCCTATATGAAGATCATGACGATATTCTATATTTAACCTCTTACTTTTAAAATTATTATTATTATTTTTTTACCCTTCAAATTTAGATCTGCAATCCATTTTGGACTGTTGTATATATATGGTGTGAACCAAGGGTTGTTTCTTTTCTCTCTCTCTCTCTCTCTTTTTTTTTTTGCGGTACTGGGGATTGAACCCAGGGGCATTCTACCTCCAAGCTACACCCCCAGCCCGATTTTATTTTTTATTTGGAAACAGGGTGTTTCTAGGTTGATGAGAGTCTCACTACTTGCTGAGGCTGTCCTAGAACCTGCAATCCTCCTGTCTCAGCCTTCCAAATACAAGGATTCAGACATGCACCACTGCTCCCAGCTTTATCAACATTTAAAAAATTACCATTTCTTTAGTAAAAATGAATACATTCCTATTTCTATCATTCTAGTCCCCAAGTCAACAATAATTTTTTTTCAGTGTTGAGGATCAAACACAGAGCCTTGCTCATGCCAGACAAGTGCTATACCACTATACTACATCCCCAACCCCAACAATAATTTCTTAATATCATTAGCAATGATTCAGTGTTCACATTTCTCCAATTTCCCTAAGAATGTTTTTCTTTTCTTTTTGTAGTATTTTTTGAACCAGAAACCAAACAGAGACCAGCCATTGAAATTCTCTTTTATATGTGGAAGCTAGAGACATATTTGATCAGAGAGATGAGCAGAGACTCCAGGGGAGTGACTGAGGGGGGTTGGGGAGGGAGATGAAATCATAAAGAACACAATAGTAGAAATAATGCCATGAGCCAGGCATGGTGGCGCACGCTTGTAATCCCAGCACTTGGGAGGCAGAGACAGGAGGATCCGGGTTCGCAGCCAGCCTCAGCTACTTAGTGAGGCCCTCTGCAACTTAGTGAGACCCTGTTTCCAAATAAAGAATAAAAAATAGGGCTAGGGGTGCAGCTCAGAGGTAGAATGCTCCTGGGTTCCATCCCCAGTACTGAAAACAAAAAAGAAAAGAAATAATTCCATGAATGTACACAAAATTGCCAATTTCAATCTCAAAGACTTGCGGGGTGAGAGTTGGAGGGAGTGGTGGGGAGGGCAACCAGAGTTGTGTGCATGTATTTTTCTAACATTCTGTACCCTATTATGATGCAAAATTACAATGCACTCAATTAAAAAAAAAAGTTTATGGCTCAAGCATCTTATTTCTGCTTCAGTAGCTCACAACCACATGCCTCTCCCCCAAAATAAGGAT
Source organism: Graphiurus murinus (assembly GCA_004027655.1). Lineage (NCBI taxonomy): Eukaryota > Metazoa > Chordata > Mammalia > Rodentia > Gliridae > Graphiurus > Graphiurus murinus. The sequence goes on along the minus strand of PVLC010013352.1, from coordinate 32,666 downwards.
TTATGATTTTTTTTTTTTTGTAATGGGGATTGAACCCAGGGCATTCTATCTCTGAGCTACACCTCCAGCCCTTTTTATTTATTTATTTTGAAACACGATCTCACTGAGTTGCTGAGTCTCACTAAATTGCCGAGGCTGGCCTCAAACCTGTGATCCTCCTGTCTCAGCCTTCCAAATTCTGGGATTATAGGTGTGTCCTACTACTCCTGGCAGATTTATGATTCTTTAATAAGGCTTTTATAAATCTCTATCCCTATGCATATTGCCAGTGTCTCTGTATTACTGTGTGTGTGTGTGTGTGTGTGTGTGGTACTGGGGATTGCATGCAGAAGAATTCTACCTCTGAGTTATACCCAGCCCTATTTTATTTTTTTTTATTTTAAAACAGGGTCTCACTAGGTTGTGGAGGCTGGCCTCAAACCTGCCTCAGCCTCCCAACTACTGGGATTACAGGTATAGACCACCACACCCATCTCTCCTATTAGTGTGTGTGTGTGTGTGTGTGTGTGTGTGTGTGTGTGTGTGTGTGTGTGTTACTAAGGATGGAGCCCTGGGGCATTCTACTCTGAGCTACACCCCCAGCTCTATTTCATATTTTATTTATTTATTTATTTTTTTGGTACTGGGGATTGAACTCAGGGGCATTCTACCTCCGAGCTATACCCCCAGCCCTATTTTTTTTTATTCTTTATTTTGAAACCGAGTCTCACTAAGTTGCGGAGTGCCTCACTAGGTAGCTGAGGCTGGCCTCCAACCTGGATCCTCCGGTCTCAGCCTCCCGAATGCTGGGATTACAAGCGTGCGCCACCACGCCCAGCCATATTTTATTTTGAAACAGGGTCTCACTAACTTGTAGAGGACCTAAGTTGCTGAGACTGGCCGCAAACCTGCGATCCTCCTGTCTCAGTCTCCCAAGTACTGGAATTACAAGCATGTGCCACCACTCCTGGCTTGTTTCTTTTTTTCTCCTCAAAATTCTTGTTAAAATATCCTAGCATCAGATGGGCAGGGTAGTGCATGTCTGTAATCCCTGAATTTGGGAGACTGAGACATGAGGATTGCAAGTTTGAGGCTAGCTTCAGCAATTTAGTGAGGCGCTTCTCAACTTAGTGAGACCTTGTTTCAAATAAAAATAAAATAGGGTGGGAGGTGTAGTTCAAAGGCAGAATGCCCCTTGGGTTCAATCCCCAGTACCACACACACACAAAATCCTAGCATCATTTGTTGAAAACATTGTTCTTTTCCCACTCTTCTGCAATACTGCCTTTGGTAAGGATCAGATGTTGACCAATGCACTAGCTCTCTGTTCCATTCTATTTGTCCATCCTTATACCAGCATCGTGTTGTCTTCATTCTTATACCTTTATACTATATGCTAGACAACAAGTTCTTCCTTCCAGTTTTTCTTCAATAGGATCTTAGATATTTTTGTTATTTTGTATTTCTACATAACTTTTAGAATTAGTATGTCAAGTAGCACTTTCATTTTCTCTCCTAGGGCTGACTATCAGAAGTTAAGTTTCTATAGCATTGTGTTTAGTTAGAACTCTAATGGCAATAGTACTTTGAAAGCATAAAATGGGTGGAGGGTGTAGCTTAGTGGCTGAGCAATTGCCTAGCTTGTGCAAGGCCCTTGGTTCAATCCCAGTACAAAGATCACATGATATTGTGGGGAAAAGTGTGGATTGTGGTGTTGGACTTGACCTTGAATTTATCCCTGCCACTCCCTGTTTATCTAAGCCCAAGAAAGGTTCAGGCTTGTTTTTATCCATTTTGATCAGCCATCTATTATTTTTAAGCCACAGTAACAAAAACACCTTTATTGCTAAAACTACTGAAGAAAAAAAAAACAACTTTGTTATTGCAAATATGAGACTATTTATTCCCACCGAGACAATCAGTTTTATAAGCACATGTTAATTAACTTCCCTAAATTAAAGTTCATCAGTGGTAAAATGGGGATTAAAAGATCTACTTTATAAGGAATAAACTTTTGCAAATGTGCTTAGCATAGAAAAGAAACTTAATAGTAGTCCCTACACTTGTTTTCTTCTTGGCTTGTCCAGCACACTTTTCAATGCCTTTCTCAGTTGACTAAGATCAAAGGATGGTCTAAGATGCTAGAAGTTTTTGCATAATAAAAGCCTGGTTTTCATTAATGTGGAGATTCCTCAGAAAACTGTGAGTGGATCCACCATCCAATCTAGGTATACCACTCCTGGGTATCTTTCCAAGAAATCGAAATCAAAATATCACAGTGATACATGCATATCCATGTTTTTTGTTTTTTGTTTTTTTTTTTGCGGTACTAGGGATTGAACTCAGGGGCATTCTACCTCTGAGCTATACCCCCAGCCCTATTTTTTATTCTTTATTTTGAAACCGAGTCTCTCTAAGTTGTGGAGTGCCTCACTAGGTAGCTGAGGCTGGCCGTGAACCCGGATCCTCCAGTCTCAGCCTCTTGAATGCTGGGATTACAAGCGTGCGCCACCACACCCAGCTTGCATATCCATGTTTATAGCAGCACAATTCACAATAGCCAAATTATGGAACCAACCTAAGTGTCAATCAACAGATGAATGGATTACAAAACTATGTGATATACACACACATTAGAATTATACTCATCAATAAAGAAGCACAAATTTATGTTATTTGCAGAAAAGTGGATGGACCTGGAGAACATTGTGTTAAGTGATATTAGTCTGTCATAGAAAATGAAGGGTCATATGTTTTCTCTCATATGTGGAAGCTAGGGAGTAATCATACTACAAGAGTGACTTTAGATAATGGAAGAGAAACACCAGTGGAGTGAGGGAGGTGGTCTAAGAGAGAGAGTGGGGAAGGGAGAATTAATGAAGGAAACATTTCCATTGATGTTATATACATATGTGAGAATACCAATGTCAATCTCAATATCATGTATGGAGAAAGGGAGGGAGTGGAGAGAGAGCCAAGGGGAAGCTCACCAAGTGCTGTGTGCATGTATGTCCCAATTATTCTGAACTACAATATAATGTGAGACTACAATGCACCAATAAGAGTATATAAAAAATAAAATAAAAGCCTGACTTTCAAAAATTCATGTTACCTAACTTGGCAGAAGTTAGAGTTATGAATACAAATTATGTATGTGAGCCTGGCATGGTGTTGCATGCCTGTAATCCCAGTACTTGGGAGGCTGAAACAGGAGGATTGCAGGTTCAAGGCCAGCCAGTCTTAGTAATTTAGCAAGGCCCCCAAGAACTTAATGAGACCCTGTTTCAAATAAAAAACTAAAATAGGACTGGGGGTGTAGCTCAGAGGTAGAATGCCCTGGGTTCAATCCCCACTACCAAAACAACAACAAGAAAATTATGTATGTGGATATACTACATAGATATTTTATAAATTATGAATATAATTATAAAATATAAAATGTATTATATTTATGTGTATAGCAACATGACTATATGGTTATAAGTTATGACTTATAGATTATAAATTATACTTTCAGTTTCATCCCATCATTTTTCTCTTTCTCCTTGTCTCATATTAGTCATAAATCAGTGAGGTTATAGGGTTTTTTTTTTGTGTGTGTGTGTGTGTGTGTGTGTGTGTGGTTATGGGGATTGAACACAGAGGCATTCTACCTCTGAGCTACACCCCCAGCCCTTTTTAAATTTTTTTTGAAACAAGGTCTTGCTATGTTACTGAGGTGGTCCTTGAACCTGTGATCCACCTGTCTCATCCTCCCAAGTACTTAGTTTACAAGTGTGCGCCACCATGCCTGGTTTAAGTTTTAATTTAATAATGCTCAATGCAATAAAAAATCAGGCTGAGTCAGGTGTGATGGTGCAAGCCTGTAATCCTAGTACTTGAGGGTGAAACAGGAGAATCACAGATTTGAGGCCAGCCTCAGCAACTTAGTGAGGTCCTCAGAAACTTAGATTCTGTTTAAGGGCTGAGTGTGTGGCTCAGAGGTAGAATGTTCTTGGGTTCAATCCCTAGTAAAACACAGACACACAGACACACACACACACACACACACACACACACACACAAAGTCAGGCTGTGTCTAAACTGTTCAAATTCAGCATGAACAGGTATGTTGGCATCATGATAAATATTTCTTGGTCCAATGCAGAAATGTGTTAAAGTTGTCATGACAGTGCAGCTGACAAAGCACCAGTCAGCTCTGAGCATTATTAACCATGTATCAAAATATAATATGTGTCTCATCCTTTATACTTTAAACATTTGCACTTGTCTATAAACCAATTTAAAAAGTTTTCAGAGCTGAGACTGTAGCTCAATGGTACAGTATTTGCCTAGCATATACAAGTTCCCGGGTTTGATCCCCAGCACTGCAAAAACAAAAATCCTGAATGTATGATATAAAGATAATAAGGAAAACATTTTTTTTTCTTTTAAGTGCCAGGGATTAAATCTGGAACCTCATAAATGGTAGACAAACACTCTGCCACTGAGCTATACTCATGTATGTGTGTGCCCTATTTTATTTATTTATTAATTCATTTATTTATTTATTTTGTGATACTGGATTGAACCAGGAGTATTCTACCTCTGAGCTATACTCTAGCCCTACTTTTATTTTTATTTTGAAACACGGTCTCAATAGGTTGATGAAAGTCTCATTACTTGCTGAGGCTGTCCTTGAACCTGTGATCCTCCTTTCTCAGTCTCCCAAGTACTGGGATTATAGGCATGTACTACCATGCCAAGCTTTATTTTATTTTGAAACAGGGTTTCACTAAGTTGTAGAGGGCCTTGCTAAGTTGCTGAGGCTGGCTGTGAGCCTGTGATCCTCCTATCTCAGCCTCCAAAGTACTGGGATTACAGGTGTGTACCAGTGTACTTGGCTTAGAACATATATTTTTAAACTCATGAAATACATACATCATGTATGTAAACTATAAAGACATAATAAATACTCATGAATCTAACATTTGACCTCCAAACCATGTGCTCTTCTCTTTTAATACCAACTGGCTTTTTTTTTTCGGTACTGGGAATTGAACTCAGGGGCATTCTACCTCCGAGCTACACCCCCAGCCCTATTTCTTTATTTTTTTTTTTTTTTTTTTTTTT